>JAJIYU010015409.1:0-12751 GCA_030144865.1 Tinospora cordifolia
GCTTGGTTGGTGGGTAAGGTCCCGTGATGTCCAAAAGTCCAATGAAATTGGCTATGAAAAGTCATATTTCACTCTAAGGAGGCACTTAGTAAAGAACATCAAGGGCTTCAACAACCCTTTTGGTCTAAATTACAACTTTAAACAATTGGTTGTTTGAAACGCCTAATGTATGCAAGTGTTTGAATTATGGATGTGTTATTGAGTTGAGTTGGAAAAATGGTTGTTTAATTAAGATCCACTAAGCTTTGTGCTCACCCCTTCCTTTTATTTTTCAGGAATTTGAAATCATGAAGATCATGAAATTTTGGATAGTTTTTTAGCAAGTTTCTATTTTCTTAAAGTTTCTTTTTAATGTAAGGGCATGTTGCCCAATTTTGAAATAAGACTTCCACTGAAAGTTGATGAATCTTTTGGTTTATTCTTGAATTAGAAAGTTATGTACTTTCTTTTATTAATAAAGAAATTGAATTTTTCTTTACCTTTAAATGCCTTGATTTTATAAATGTAAAATTGCACTATTGAATTTATTCTAAGGCATGTGGCATTGAAAAATAGAAAGTCAAGTGTGTGTCGCTTGTAAAGTAGCACCGGTCCGACCCACCAATTGGTTAAGTCCACCGTCAAAAGGAACGGTGGTTATGTCCAACTCTTAAATCAAAGAACGTGGGGGTTGGGGTGTTACATCCAATTAGAAAAATCTATGATATACCCCCTCATAAACATGTCTTCCTGTCGTAGGGTCAAAAACTCCACCTTCTTATGTTCCTTCGCTGTCTCAAGAACATAAGCACTCAAAAATAATTCTCGAAAATGGGCCCATGAAGTAATCTACCCCTCTATTGTTCGAGTGGCCTTCCACTAGATGACGACCTCATCTTCAAGCATATGCGCAACAAAGAATACCTGGTTCTCCCCTAAAAACTTCAACATCTCTACGTTCTTCTCAAGATTGAAAAGTTAATTCTCCACCACGTCCAAACTCAGACCCTCATAGAACTCCTTAGGTCTTATATCGACAAACCTCTTCAGGAGGCGATCATGGGCAACCTCATCTAGCTGTCTGACCGGGGCTACCTTTGCCCGGTCTACCACTCTCTCATCCCCTCAGATCTCAAGTACAACTAGTGCAGGGGGTGCGACTAGCTCAGCCCTTTGTCTCCCAGCCTCAATCCTATCAAGTCTTTTTCTCAATATGGTTGTCTGGGCTTGAGTAGCCTTAGTAGACACCCTAATCATAGCCTTGAGCCTTTGTATAGGGTCCTACTCAAGCTAAATTAGAAGTGGTGGTGGTGGCACCGACTCTGGGATCCTACATGGTCTCCCATGTTAAGGAGGCATCGTGTTCTGCATAGCACATAAAACTCTCATCCTTTCCAAGATCAAACAAACCACAACTTTAAGTGATTGTAACAAACATAACTATACATTAAGGGACTATCTCCAAGTGATAATCTAATCCACAAGGTTCAAATTCTAAGTCTTAAAACTCACAAACTCCCAATGACAATCCAATTACCCTTATAGTATGGCCATTCTCACTCGATTCCTCTTCCTATCAATGAGAAGTTAAAAAGTTTTTGTCCATAATTCTTTTATGCTACTCTAAGTCATTGTAACATCCCAGAATTTTATGAACGTATTATATCGCGAGTTAAAATAAAATAAAATATTATTTTGTAAAAAAAAAGAGAATTCAAAATAAAATAACAAAAAAATTAAAAATAAAATAAGTAATAGTCTTTAGAATATGAATATATATATATGAATTTTAGAATTAATAAGGCTTTAGAAAAAAAATTTCGAGGTTCGCAAAAAAGAGAAATAAATGAATATAAAAACCTTATTTTATTTAAATCTATACATAGAATTATAGTTTGAAAAAATAAATAAATAAAAGTTAGTTGATGAAAAATATTGGTGGATTAAAAATCTAAGTGTTACTATATCTAATTTCTTATAGATATTATACTAATAGATATTATACTAAGGTATTATACTAATATCTATAAGATATTATATTATATATAAGATATTATATAAATATATTGTATCTAAAATATATTATACTATATCTAAAAGATATGATACGATATCTTCTATTTTTCCTTTTTTTGCTCTACTGTATAACTATAAATACCCTACTGTAGCATGTAAATTACTCATTCTTAATTGAAGTAATACAATTCACATCATGGTATCAGAGCGGGTCTAGTTTTTTTTTTCGATGTTTAGTCAGCTTCGGCTATTAGTCCATTGTTTCAATCCTACAACGATCAGCAACTGCCACTGCTCCGATTGTACAACGATCAACATGTTTATTGTACACCGATCCAACTAAAATCCCAACATTCCAGTTCAACCACTGTTGTTGAATCTTGGATCTAAATCCAGTGATTTGTTGAATACTTAACTGCACACCGCCGTTGTTGTCTTCTCTGCTGCATACCATTTGATCGTTGCTACTGTTCCTCTTCCACTGCACATAGCAACTGCTCACCATCCCGCCCCCTGCTCACCGCCCCGTCCCTTGCTCCCTGCCTCCTGCTCTCCGTTGCTCAACGTTGTGCTGCTGCCACTATTTTCTACTAATCTGTTCGATCACTCTTGCTGCACTACTGCTGCTTTGTCTGATCACCCTACTGCTACTCAATTCACATCACTCCTCCTGCACCGTTGCTGCTCGCCCTTGATGTAGCTCTTCTACCTCCGTCGCCCTTGTTGCTGATTGTTGTTGTTGCTCAAAATCTGGTTCGCCTTTGTTCCGTGCTCACAAGCCATCGCTCGTGATGTACACTGATCGCCCCATCAGCTGTTCCTCTGTTTTCGCTAGACGATTTGTTGCTCGCCAGCCAGTTTTAGCAGATTTTGATGTTTGCACTTTAATTCTGCCGCTGTTCTTGTTGTTTTTATTGTTGCTATCATGCTGGTTTCTCCACCTGCATCACCGATCGTCAATCACTCCTACATCTCCTCCGTACCACGCGCTGTGCGCTCGTTCAGACTGATCAACATGCTGCACTGATTTTTTTCTTGTCGTGCTGAATCAATTTTTTTTCGTTCACCACTGCCGCCGTGATCTCCTCCCACGGTATCTTCTATTTTTCCTTTTTTGCTCTACCGTACAACTATAAATACCCTACTGTAACATGTAAATTACTCATTCTGAATTGAAGTAATACAATTGACATCAGTAAGATTCGTCTGAAAGGAAAAATAATAAATATTAGTTGATTGAAGAAAAAAATAAATCAAATAGTGGTTGATTGAAATATTAGTGGAAAAAGAAATTAAATATTGATTTGAAAAATAAAGATTTAAGTTTGGTTGATCGAGACATTGTCGAAAAATAATAATAATAATAATAATAATACTAATAATAATAATAATAATAGTAATAATAATAATTCGATATGAATAATTTAAAGATTGGTGATCTTGCAGAATAAAAAAAATTGGTGATTAGAACGATTGAAAAAATATATATATTACACAATATTCACGCGAGCGTGATGGTACGAGTACGAAAACATAAGTGGTGCATACGTACGCATTGCTTTGTAAAAAATAAATAAAAGTTTATTTTTTGAGCTCTACATTAAGATTGGAAAAATAAAATAAAATAAATTTGTCACATGCTCTGTTTTGGGCATAGAAAAAAATAATAAATAATAAATAATAAATAATAAATGATGCTTTCAATTTGGCCGACAAAAAAGAAGAAAATTTTCCAGAACGCTCATGAAGGGAAAAAAAATAGAAGTTTCTGGTTTGATGCCGCCGTTGTTGTGTCCAAATCCGTGGGGAAGAAACCAAAATTTTGATGGTATTTTGCTGTTGGTGAATGAAGGACAAAAAAAAGAAGTGATTGGGTTTTTGATGTCGTAAAAGATGATGGAAAAGAAAGATGGAAACAAAGAAGAAAATCCAGTTACTATCCGTTTTAGGGCTTGATGAACAAGAAGAACCGAAGCTTGTTGTGAGCAATTCATGGTTAGGAACGAATGAAACAGAGGAAAAAAAAACTGAGGGCTGTGAAAGAAGATTACAGCTTAGTGATGTGGAGCTGTTGGTGTGTTTTTTTTTTTTTATGAAAAACGATGAACATGGTTGTGATCTAGGGCTTGAAAACGAAAAGGAAACATGGCTGCCGTGATTTGTGATGTGTGTGTGTGTGTGATGGTTGTGAAGAACAAAAAGAAAAATCTCAACAACTAGTGTATGATTTGAGTTGGGGATTTAGGGCACAAATTGATTTGGGGTTTTTGGATGAGAACGTGATTTGGAGTGAAATCAACCTGAGGTTTTGTGTTTGAAGGCAATTTGAAGATGATGAACGTGATATGTGATGTGTGTGTGGCTGGTTTGAAGCTTGATTTTTTGCATTGATTTGGTTTAGGTTGTGAAGAAAGAACAAGCGAAGGATAAAACGAAATGGATTTTTGCTTGCTGTTGCATGTAATTCATAAACTAGAAGAAGAACGAAAAAAAATCTGGTTTTGGTTAGCCATGAAGCACAATGAAAATGAAGATTGAAGAGAAGAAAAATCTGGTTTTGTTGACTTGGGTTTTAGATGACTGAACAAGAACATCGAAAATGAAATTTTGGGTGTTGGTGGTGCGCTATTGTCATGTTTGCACGAAGAAGAAAATGGCAACAGTTGCGATTTGCACAAAGAGTAATGTGCAACAAAGAAAATTCGCCGTTGGCATCATTTACACGAAGAAGACGAAGCAAAATATATTTTGAATTTTTTATTTTAGTATGAAATTTATATTTAGCTGATCATAGATACGAAAACAAAATGAAATTAAAAATTTAAAACTTTATTAAATATTTTAGTAAAAATATTAATTTCAATGCTTATAAATTTTGATAGATACATAGAATATAAATATCAGAGTTTAAGAAATTTGAAGTTTCGAATATTAGAAATCTAATTGTATTTATGAACTAGATGTAAATAATAAATATTAGAATTATTTTATTCAAATAAAAATTAATTAAATCATTTAAGAAAAGGTATTAAGATGAAAAAATTTTTATTTTTTGAAACTTAAAATTTAAGAAATCTGTAATTTAGATAAAATATCTAAAGATGAATAATTTATTTTAAAATATGCAGCTTATGGATTTTATATGATAAATTGGTAAATTTGGAACTTAGTTCAAAAATTTAAATATGAAATCTTAGTTTAAGTGAAATGAAATTTATTAAACATGAATGAATTATTTTGGAACCCAAATTTAAGTTTTAGTGTTTTTATTAGTTCTAATCTAAATAAATTTATTTAGAAGTGAATAAATCATAGAAACTTGAAAATTAATTATGAGAGTTTTATTTTTAGATTAAAAGTTTAAATTAGTAGAAATATTATTTTTCTAAAGTATAAGTATAAAAGTATTTTTTGAACATAATTTTGATAAACATTAAAGATTTAGAAATAAATTAGAATAATTTTATTTCAAATTTAGAAACCTTATTTTGATCCGAATAAAATTAGTCAAAATTAATATTTAGGCTTCATAATTAATTTAAAACTTATTTAAGCTTAAGAATATTTTGGATGAGATTAAGTGTAAATTAGGAACTTAGAAATTTTTATTGATTGTTAAATTTCAGATTTTACAAGTTTAGAGTATCAAACATCTCAACGAAAAGTAAGGTAGCCCTGAAGATTTACAAAATCAGGCGGGCATGATTTTCTTGCTCATACGTATTATGTAGATTTAAAGTTTGAAACATTTGTTTGAATAGTTCTAAGTTATTAAAATTTTATTATAAAATTGATTGAAATTATTTAGTGTGTTTGAATGATGTGTGATGAATGATTACTTATTTATTGCATACATGAATAGGAAAACATGCATTTAGATTTCATTATTTACTCATGCACCTTATCATTTTAACTTGCATGTAAAATTTGATTTATTATCTATTGGATTGCGAAATGCTTGGTGTGATTGAACTTGTTTATGAGATTAAACTAAGACGAAGGATTATTAAGAATCCATGTACCGGTGTGATCGACAAGCCTGAAACAGATCAAGTACCAGTGGTATCTCCTATATGCCACTACTTGAGATCGACGAGCTATAAGACAGATCATAGGTATTCTCAACTTGGAGCTATTTGGGATAGCTAGAAGTTCTTAAGAGATGGTACTACATGTTAGCCAGTACACTCCCTTGTATTGTGACTCTGACAAGTAACTGGCCTTGGGCGTTACCTCAGATTTGTTCTGATTCAGGTCATAGAGGATATTAAGAGTCATCTCAACACTCTTCTGGTCTTAGATTACAACTAAAACAAATGAATGTTTGAAAGTGTTTGTAATGTTTTTGACTTTGATGTATATAATGCGTGTGATGTGTAGAAATAATCTACTAGGCTATTGAGCTCACTTTCATTTCTATTTTTCAGGTACACGTGGACGTAGAGTACTATAACCTACGTTAGAAGACTCTCACTGTTGATTGATAATCTCACGAGGAGATTATCTAGGATAGAAGAATTTAGAAGTTGTGTTTGATTTATTTTAAATTGTAATAGAATTGGATGTATATTTTTCATTTGAACTTAATATCATTGTTTTTCATTTATTTATGTTGGTTTTGGATTTTAGATGATCAAGTTAGTATAAAATGATTTTGATGATTTCATCCGCTGTCGGATTTCTCTAATGAATTTCTAATTTTGTCTTACTGCAGAAATCTGGTGAACATAGTGGGAAATTTTTTTGATCTTTTATTTTATGTGAAAGGTATTTTCAGATGTTTATTTGAGAACTATCTGATAGAAACATGAATTTGAAGAAAAAGATTTTGTCAAAAAAATATTTTAAGTAGCATCTCCTTTATTTGAGAACAATATATATATATATATATATTGTATAGTTTTACTCTTAGTAAAAGTATACCCTAGTTTTGAGTCACACACAAAACTATTACCTTTATTAAACTATAAAAGAAAATTGTAATTCATAGATTTTATAACAATTTTGAATTATAAATAGGTAAAAATAATTTATCCAAAACGTCAGATCCTCGAGAATGGGCATCTTTTTTTTCTTTTTCTTCCTCATTTTCTCTTTCTTTTTTTTTTTCCTTCTTTTTCTTCTTTCTTCTCCTTTTTCTCTCTTTCTGAAATGGCTTTGGTGTGAGCAAGTGGTGTGTAAATTGAAGTATGAGAGCAAGCCTTCATATAAGCTTTCATTCCCACCCCTTATTAATGTTTAGAATAACTCTTTTGGTCATCTCTTATCTTACACCTCAACCATATTATCCTCTTATTTATGCATTTTATTAATTCTTTTTTGTTCCAACCAAGTATATCATTTATCTCTTTCTCATTATACACACACACAGTATGTAAATATGGGTACATGTGCATTTATATATGTATAACAAGATTTTATTAATTCATTTTATTTTTTATTTTATTACTTAGCTCCCACTAAATAATTATTATCATTATTTTTTTATTTTATTTTTTCATTTAATACATATATTAATTAATACTGTTACAATAAAAATCACATATTTTTATTTAATGTACATATTAATTTATACAATTCTCGTAAAATCATGCATTTTCATTTATAATTTATTAATTGATATATGAAAATATATGTCGACCCCTTCAACTCAATGGCCAAAAATACAGGTTGTTACAATATAGCACGTGATGAATATATTTATAGTACATGCAGTGATGCCATGGGTATAACATGTTATTTGGATACACATAATAAAGATGGAAATAATGAATGAAAGTATGTTCATTAATCAATGCATTATTTAACATGTTATTGTTGACTACAACTAATAAACACTCTTAAGATAAGAAGTACACCTTCTATGACGATCATTCCTAGGGTATCTTTAGCAGTCCATTAATGTTTTCCCAATTTAAAAACTTCTGGCACTGACTATTTGTTTGTGGGTTAAAATGTTTTCCAAGAAAAACACAATTGAGTATTTGTTCTATGATGATGTTGGTCACTTGCACGATGCTTTGGTTGATTGTTCTCAATGGGTTGTGGCGGCCGGTGGACTACCTTAAGGTTTGCCTACCATATCAAATAACAAACCTAAAATAAATTATTGTTTGAAACACCTAATGTATTGAAGTGCGTCCATAATCTCTGTATGTTTATATTTGATTAGCTAAGAGATAGACCTACTAGGTTTGTAGAGATCACCCACCTTCCCACTTTCAGATGGTACCTTCTGATGGTACCTTAGTCAATATCTTTGGATGTGTTTAATGATTTATTTTGTAATTGGAATTGTATGCCCCATCTGAAAGGGCTAACTTTGAAGATGATTGGGCCCATAGTTGATTGAGTAAATTAACATTTTGGAAATGAAACTTGAGTATTTCTATTAGGTAGTGTTTGATAACACTTTTTACAACCTTCTTATTTTTAATAAGTCTTATTAAAAAAGAGTTTTTAAAAATTTAGAATGTTTGGCAACATTATTGTTTGGTTTTTTTTAAAAAAAGTCTTTTTATAAGATAGAAAAAATATCTCTTAAATAAAAATTATTCTTTTTCTACTTTTTCTAAATAAGCACTAAACCAGTTTTGTGGATAGTGGTTCGTAATTTCTGAAACAGGTATTTTTTTTAAAATATCCAAAACAACCCATCTTTATTGCATATGTACCATCCTAATTCTCGAACCATTTAAAATCTAAACATTCTTTTAAATAAATAAGTTTCTTTTCATTTCTACATCTATCACTTCAAGAACTAAGGCATTACTTAATATTTCTCATATCTTGGACACACTAGGCTTAGTCTATAATGCATAAAAATTTCAAATAAGATAGAAATTAATATTTGCATTTGAAGAGATATAACACAAATTTAATTTATCAATCCATTTATTGAAGTGATCGATATTAAATGTTTACTAGAACAACTACCAACACTAATAGAGGATAAATAAGGTTTGACCCCGTGGCCTTATTCCAATAATAAAGCAAAAATGATTTAATGAACGACTCTTTGGGTCCACAAATAAATCATGTTTCTAAGGTGACCTCTTTTTTGAGGTCTACTATAAGAGGACTCTGTGGGCATTTTCGTTGGCATGAGCACCCTTACTAGTTACCTGAAAAATAGAAATTTGGGTGAGCTCAAAGAGTCCAGTGAATCATACACTGTACAAGTCATGCATTATTTAGGTCAAAATATCGAACATGTAAACACTTGTCAAACATTAAGTTATTCAAATATTCAATTATTTTTTAGTTGTCACTCAAACCAAAATGAGTATTCCTAGTGTTTCGATCTCACAAATATTTGTCAGGGAGTAGCAACACATGCTAGTTCATAAGGAATTTACGGACATGCCCATCATTTCATATATAGGAACTAGAGGCACACCCATCGTTCTAATCATCAACGATAGGGACTAACCCATATACATGGGAAACACCCACAATGACTAGCTATCGATCCGCTGTGTTGGTACTCGATTCAATTCTTAATTATATTTATTTAGTGTAATACTCAAAACTTTTTAAATCAAGCATGCCTAAAAATCACATAATGTCATTAGCATAATTATACAAAATATCATAATAAATATTTGATCAATCATACATTGTCAAACAATGTCACACAACATGCTTTCTAATAAATTAGTATAATAAAAATATAGTATATACATAAAAATTGTATAATATAAAACATTAAACAATAAACACACTAACATGCTCCTAAATATTCAATCAAAATAAACATTAATCACATTCATTATTTAAAATTCAAATAAAGCAAAAGAGTAAGGGTACTCATCTCACTTGTTCAAATGTCTAGTGCGTCAAGATTCACATTGTTTTAAGATCTACCAAAAATATTGACCTAAATCATATAAAAATAATTTTCTTAATAGTATATGATAACTTTAATATGTTTAAAACTTCAATTTTCTTGTTTACAATTTTTTTTATATTATTTATATAATAGGGCATCATCACTATTTTCACTGTTTGCGCACTGTTACCCTAATTTTTATTGTGGTTCCTTTCATAATTAATTCAATTCTTGAAAATTAGTATTATTTTCACTATGGGTGAGAGCCCCCTTTCCTTTTCTTGAGTGAGACCCCATTCCCTTCCCACCCCCCTCCCCCTGGTCGTCGCCCTCCTTTCTTTTCTTTTCTTTTATTGTTTATTCTTGACCTTCTTATGACATTCATAACTTAGATCATTAAATGCATTGATATTATTTATGACATGAATTAGTGTGTAGATTTTGCAAAAATTTATATTAATTTTGACATTCTTGAAATAGTGTGTTTCTTAATTAGTAAAGGGTGGTTGATACATTTATGTTGTAAGTATTGAATCAATAGAATCATAGAAATCTAACGATTAGCATGTATTGATTTGACTAATATTTTATGTTTGTAATATTTTTTCGTGTGTTTTTTTGTTTATAATATTTTCTTATTCATTTGATTAATTCTCATAAGTTTATTGAGTACTAATTTGTTTATTCATCATAATTCAATCAATAAGAACAACAATTCAAAAAAAAAAAAAAACATTGAACAAAGTCATAGAAGAGGGTGAAAATAAAGCCATTCGAGCTAATTGAATAAATTCAAATTTAAAAGTATTTCTTGATTTATGTATTAAATAAGTTATGATTGGGGGAAGATCGTGTTCAAACTTATCATGGTAAGCTATTGCCCAAAGTAATAAAAGAATTCGAAGAAAAGATGGGATTGCTAAATAACCAATGAATATTGCAAAGCAAATAGGAATTATTAAAAAACAATGGAGTACTTGGAGTAAGTTGATATCATTAACAGATACTAGGTGTGATCTAATTGACCAACAATTGATAATGGATAACGATCATTAGAATGAATATCTTAAGGTATAATTTTATTATCACATTTTTTTTAGTATTTGAATAAGTATTTGTACATTCTGATTAATTTCATTTTCTTAAACTCAGATCAATCCAAATGCAGTAAAGTTTAGATGTGAATCTTTAATGTTTACTAATGAGCTTAAACTATTATTTGGAGGGACATCTACAACTCGAAAAGCTGCTCGGGTTCCACATGGCTCTATGCCCATGAGATCAAAAGATGTTGTTGTCAACATTGATGGGACTGAGATTGATGTGGAATTTTTAGATGTAATAGGCGCAACAGAAGTTAACTCATTAATATATAATATCTCAAATGGTATATATATTAAAAAAATGATTATGTTGATCATATAAAGGAGGTTAGATGCAAGCTCCCTTGTCCTTCAAAAGATAAATCTGAAACCAAGACAATTATTGAGAATGGTTTAGCGGATGTATTTAAGAAAATATTGGCAAGGGAAATGTCTGCTAGTAAAACCCCTAAACATTTTTCTTGCATTGGCCTATTTATGAAAATGTTTGAAATTCCTCAAGGAAGCAAATTATTTGGCTTTACTCTAAAAAATTTTATGAAAGAGAGTGTTAGAGAGGCATGGGAGTTGCAAGAGGGACATCCATATAATCAAATTGCATTTTTAGAATCACTTCTAGAAGGTGAAAAAAAAAAACTAGTGAATGATGCAACTATTATGTTAGATGTTAAGTGTTAGGTGTTGCTTTTTGTATTAATTTCTTTTCACAGTGTTAGATATTAGGTGTTAAACATTCTAATTTTATTATGAATGTTTTGGATGATTTTTTTTTTATTTTTTTGAGTGGATGTAACTTGAATGGAAACTATCATTATGTGCAATGATATCATTTTAGATGATTGCTATTTAAATGAAAATTTTATTAATTTGATTGATGTACTTAAAAGTGAGATGTAGTCCTTAATAAATGTTTTATATTTTATTTTTTAACAAAATGGAACGAGATCAATATTGTTGGCCTGATATCATAATTTTCTTGAACTTGAAGAAGTGAAAAAGTTGAAGATTATAGTTAACAAAACAACCACGCAAGGTTTCAACTTTATCTGGACATAAATTTATATATGATTTATTAGATGAACATCCGAGAACATGTCAAGAGTTGTTTCAAATGGAAATATCTATATGTTAATTACGACTTTACTTATTATTTAAAGAGAAAGTTTAGTTAAAGGATAGGCATACTTGTGTGCTGAAGAAGAAATTGGTATTTTTCTTGTGACAATTGGTCACAATGCAAGAAATAGGATGTTAAAAGATAGGTTTTAATATTTATGTGAAATTATACATTGTTATTTCTATAAAGTATTAATGGCAATGCTACAATTTGTAGGTGAAATTATAAAATCAACTCAATCTCTTCAACAAGTTCTAAAAGAGAGTTTAGAAAGCCCAATGTGTTATTTTTACTTTAAGGAGTAATTTATATGAATTATTAATCTTATTGTTAAATAACTCTTTTATCATTTCTCTATTTTTTTTCTAATTATATTATCATTCTATAAGATTGCCTTAATCTTATTCGCATGAACAAATTTCCTATAAAGGAAAAAAAAGAGAGTGCACTTAAAATGTTATGGTTATTTGTGCATTTGACATGAAATGTACTTATGTCATTGTTGGATGGAAATGGACTATTCATGACTCATGAATTTTTATGGATACAATTCGAGATTCAAATAAAAACTATTCACATTCTCCTTCAAGTAAAATGTAATACCCACTAATTTTAAGTGTTATAATACCAAAATTTTGACTATAATTACGTGTTAAAGAACCGTAGTCAACAAACGTTGACCATTATGAGGAAAGGCATGAATGA
>JAJIYU010015410.1:0-12743 GCA_030144865.1 Tinospora cordifolia
TTCCGCTGAAAATTGATTTTAATTTTGAGTTTATGAATCTCTTTTGATAAACAATGTAATGGTTTATTCTTGAATTAGAAAGCTATGTACTTTCTTCTTTTATTAATAAAGTAGTTGAATTTTTTTTCTTTACCTTTAATTGTCTTGATTTTATTATATGTGAATTTGTACTATTGAATTTACTCTAAGGCAAGTGGTATTGAAAAATAGAAAGTCAAGTGTATGTCGCTTGTAAAGTAACATGACCCAACCCGCCAATTGGTTAGGTCCACCGTCAAAATAATGGTGGTTATGTCCAAACTCAAAGAATGTGGGAGTTGGGGTGCTACAAGGTCGGACACACCACACCCTGGCCACACACCATGGCTATGGTGACTCACCAGGTACTGTCCCCTCCCCTAAGGGTTTTATTTTGCCTCCGCGGAGATTCGATCTCTAAACCTTGGGGATAAGTATCTAAAGTTCACCAAATCCACTACTATTGAACCATTAGCTCAATGGTAGTGGATTTGGTGAACTTTAGATACTTATCTCCAAAGTCTAGAGATCGAATCTCCGCGGAGGTGAAATAAAACCCCTAGGGAAGGGGACAGTACCTGGTGAGTCCATGGTGTGTGGCCAGGGTGTGCTGTGTGTCTGACCTATGTGGTGTGACAATTTAGATGCTCCTCTATCTCTTAATACCAGTGGTCCATCGGGATATAGTCAGTTGTACCTTTAAAACACGAATGGTGGAGCTTTGGTAGCTCCATAGAATGGAACACCCTCGATCCCCATATTCTTTTAATTTTGGACATAACCACTATTTTGATAGTGGACTTAACAATACTGGTGGGTTGGGCCGATTACTTTATGAGTGACTCACACTTGACATTCATTTTCAACTATCTCATGTCTTGGTGTAATTCAAGAGTGTTTAACTCAAATTTAGAAATAAGTAAGGCAAATAAACAAGAGATAAAAAAATTCAAAATCTTTATTCATTCCAAATTGAAAAATACATAACTTTCTAATTAACTATTGCAACGGAATCTATCAAAATTTGGCACACATGCTTACATAGGAATTTTCTAAAAATAAAGAAATTATCACTAATTTGCAACATCTTCATACATGTTTAACTTCCTGAAAATTTAGAAAAGAAGAGTGAGCACATAACAAGTGGATCCTTTTCAAACAGCCAATTTTCTAATTTGGACTAAAAACACATCCATAATTCATATACTTACATATATTAGGCGTCTCAAGCAACATTTTTGTGCATAGTTGTGACTTAGACCAAAAGGGTTTTCAAGGCCCTTGATGTTCTTAGCAAAATACCTTCTTAGAATAAAAAATACATTTCTTAGCCAATTTCATTGGACTTTTGGACTTAGGGCTTCTTACCTATCGACCAAGTATTTTGGTCTTACACCATGTGAACTAGTCACATGAAAAGAATGTCCATAATGACCTACATGTTCACTATGATGGTACATAGTCATTAATCATTAACATCTCATAATTAATCTCATATTCAAGAATCATCAAATAAGAGAAATAAATTTTAGAATATAAACAATTAAAAAATCAAAGCATAAATCATCCAAAAACATGCATCATAAATTGAAATAAACCTAAATATGGTACTAAACATGACATGGATTTATGAATGCTTAAAACATGCTCATGTACTAAACTGAAATAGAAATCCTAAATAATTTTTTGAAATTGAAACATGAATGGTTTCTGAAAACTAAACATGCAATGAACATGACATTAATCTAAAGAAGAAAAGATGAGGTTTTAGAAATCACCTCTACATTATGGAGCATTTTCTCAAAATTTCAACAGAGGTTTCTTTCTTCAACACTTATAACAATTTGAGACCACTCAAGAACACTCAAACACTCAAGAATACCTCAAGATCACTTAAGAACACAAGGGCTACTGAGAAGAAGGCTAGAACAAGCTAAGAGGGAAGTGTCAACTCTTTGCTTTAGGTTGAAGAATAAGTGTGCACAAGGAAGATTTATATAGATTTTTAGGGGCACAACGGGCCATGGTTTGGAAACTTTGATTAGGGTTTCCTCACATGTGATGGCTAGGTTTTTGCACATAACACACATAGAGGACAGTTAGGGTTTTTGCATAGAGGATATGATGGTCTTTTCTTCACATGGCACCAAGATTGGCGCATTTTGGGTTTAGGAAACTTTCTAGTTTGTGAATTTTGGTTTCCCCTTTGTGTGTAATGGCTAGGATTTAGAGTGTGAGCATGGTTCATCATTTAGACACTTGTAATTAGGGTTGCTTACATATGTGCACACACACACGCATACATGGAGCGATTTTAGCATAATAGGGCATGGTGCACATGACCAAAGTGTGGTGTACAAAAGATCATTCTTCATGGTTTCTCATAAGTGTGGTATACTTGATCATTTGCATGGCACATGGGATTATTCTACATGATTCAAACTAAGGGAAATGTTGCCATTGAAGTTGGGTAGGGTGAGGTGTACATGATTATGGTGTTCCACCCATGGTGTTTGCACATGTTTAGGGGTGGCCATGCATTTATGGGTCACATGAGTTTCATAAAAATTCATATCTCATTATTTACTAAGAATTAAGGACTTATAGATATATTTTTGTGTTCATATTAAAATAATGAGCATTCTCAAGCTATCATTTGGAAAGGGTGATGTACATTTCATTTACTTTCCTAATTTAGACTCCACTGAAGGGTATTAGGCAAATGAAACCTTATTTTTGGCCAATTGAGTTGATTTTTGGATATATTGTCTAGTTGATCAATTCATGTTATCTCAAGTCATTTCAGGTTGTTCTGAGGTCTTAACATTCACTAAAATGGAGTTTTGGACCCTCTAAATTTATTCCCTAAAATGGACACATTTTCATTTCTCACTCAAATTTAATTAACTACAATTGAATTCTTTCATTTTATTTAGTACCAGACTATAGGGTATTAAAATGTACCCTCCTTAAAAAAATTCGTCCTCAAAATATGTAACAAATCAAAAATTCCTAGTGAACAGGTGTGAGTATTTGGCCTTCATTTCGCTCTTTAGTTCATATGTAGCTTCTTCTACCCCATGATGCTTCCACAGTATTTTAACCAAGGGAATATTCTTAGTTCTCAAGCTTTGCACTTTGTAGTCAAGGATTCTAGTAGCTGCTTCTTCATATGTGGCATCATCCTAAACGTTCACTTCCTCCTAGTAGATGATGTGTGAGGGATCTGGTATATATTTTCCAAGCATAGACACATGGAACACGTTATGAACCGAGGTCATCTAGTTAGGTAAATCCAACTCATAAGCGCATTCTTCTATTCTTCTATGTATTTCAAAGGGTCCATGTAACACCCCAACCCCCGGGGGTTTTAATTTGGACTTACCCATAGAGTGCGTCGGGCCAGTGTTACTTTACAAGTACACAACTTGACTTTCTATTTCAATTATTTCAAGCCTTAATGGTATTTAAGAGTACGTAACTCAAATTTAAGAATTTAATAAGGCAATAATACAAGAGATAAAAGAAATTCATAAACTTTATTAATTTAATAAAGTTAAGTACATAACTCAATCTTAAAGAGAGACTATTACAGCAGAAAAAAAACTTGGGCAACATACTCTTACACAAAAATTAGAAACTTTCTAAATTAAAAAAAAACTTAACTAATATTCATGGTCTCCATGCAAGTCATTTTCCTAAAAAAAATATGAGGGAAAGGGTGTGCATATAGCCCAGTGAATCTTTTTCAGACCACTTAATTACTAATTTAGATTAATAACAAATTAAAATTCAAGCACTTGCAAATCATGAGGCAATTCGAATAATATTTCGTTTATAGTTGTAAATTTGAATGAAAGCATTTCAAAGCCCTTGATGTTCTTTATTAAAATATCTCCCTTGAGTGAAAAGACATTTCTTATGCCAAGTTTCATTGGACTTAGGGCCTAACCCATATTCCAAGTATTTTGGGTATCACCCATGTGAACTAATCACATATAAAAAACATCCACAATAACCCTCATGTTCACTGTGACAGTACTAGTTCTTAATCTCAATATCTTTTATTAATTTTCATAATCATGAACCACAAATAAATAAAACTCATGAAAGATAAATAAAAATAAACATGTTGAACTCATAAACATTCAAAACATGAAAGCAAACACTTAGTATTCATCATGCTTTAAACCTAAACATGCATAACCTAAGTATGACATAGTTTTATGATCAACTATCATGACATTCATGCAAATCTGAATTTTAAACCATGTTATTCATTCATAAATATGCATACTAAACTGATATTAAATATGTATGAACATGGTGTTAAACTAACATGTAAAATAGGGGTTTGAGAAGTCACTTCTACCTCAATAGTAGACTCTCTTGAATCCTTGCGTTGTGCAAGTCTTCAACTATCAGTGTTCAAAATCTGTGATTTAACAACTGTTCATGAATAATACCTATGTACGGTATTGTATATATGAATAGTACCATGTCTATGAACAGTACGTATCTGTGAACAGTGAATGTGAATAGTACCTCGTGAATAGTGTCATATTTGTGAATGGTTAATGACGTATACATGAATAGTATTACATACTAAAATGAATAATGACATCTTCAATCTTAAATAGAGACTTAGACAGAGTTATTATACCTACTTTACTTTTTAGAGCCCTCTAATTGCTCCAAAAGAGGTACCCAAAAGTAGACCTTCACTACTACTATGCAGAAACTAGGGTTTTTCCCTTCCTACTACTATATTTGTTGTCTAAAATAAGAGAAGAAAAGAGAGTAAGCAAAGAAATTATTTATTTCTTGTTGGAATGAATTTTCAGAATGAGGGGGGGTTTATATAGATTTTTTTTTGGCACAAAATGACGAAAATGAACAGTAGTGAATAGTGCGTTATTGTAGCTACAGTGCCCACCAAAAGTTCTTTTGTTTGCCAACAAAATAGTACATGCTACAATACATACGCTATAGTACCATATTTTTGAATAGTAAAAAAAATTTTTTATTCGAATTTCGGGTATTATAGTCTAAAAAATCTTGGTGATAACTTTCCTTTGAACCCGTACCTCTTGATGCCCTTCTGAGGACTGATTCTTAGAAACACCTTGTCCCCCACTTGGAACTCTAGTGGTCTCCTTCTTTTGTCAACATAGCTCTTTTGATGGTTTTAATTTGGTTGTTCATTTATTCCACCAAGTTTGGCCTTGTTAAAACATGGTCTTCATGCTCAGCCCAACAGGTAGGTGATTTGTAGGGTTTTCTATAAAGAGCCTCAAATAGAGCTATCTTAATATTTGCCTAATAACTGTTGTTATAAGCAAACTCCGCCAAGTTTAAGTATTTGCTCCAATTTCCTTTAAAGTCCAAAACACATGATCTAAACATATTTTCTAAGGTCTGGATAACTTTCTCAGACTACCCATCTGTCTGAGGATGGAATGCAGTACTCATGGTGAGTTTAGTACCCAACTTCTTCTATAGACTCTACCAAAACTGTGAGGTGAAGCGAAGGTCTCTAGCAGATACAATCGTTTTGGGCACACCATGCAGCCTTACTATTTCTTTCACATATAGTTCTCCTAGCTTACTGACTTGATTTGTGGATCTGATTGGCAGGAAATGAACCACTTTAGTAAGACAATCCACAATCACCCAAACAGTATCTTCTCCATTATGGTTCCTAGGCAAACCACTAATGAAATCCATGGCAATGTTATCCCACTTCCATTCAGGGATAGGGAGTAGTTGTAACATTCTAAAGGGTTTTTGATGTTCTGTTTTTACTTGTCGACAAGTTAAGCACTTAGAGACACGCTTAGCCACGTCCCTCTTCATTCTTCTCCACCAGTAAGTTTTTCAAAGGTTCTGGTACATCTTATCTCCACCTGGATGCATTGTATACTTGGTCTGATAAACCTCATCCTATATGGTCTGCTTACTTTGTTCATTCTGATGTACATAGATCCTCTCCCTGAGCCTTAGGGTACTCAACATCTATCTTGAAATTAGTATCCTTACCCTGTGCAACTCTTTTTATGAAGTTAGCGAGCCACTTTTCTTGCCTCTACTCCTCCTTGATATTTTGTAGAAGATATGGTTGGCAAGACATGCTATAGAGATAGGCTTGTTTGTCATCTAAGGTCACACCCAGCCTAAAGTTCTCAATCAACTAGTATATATGGGCCTTTTCTTCTTGTTGTTTGTTGAACTTTCTACTCACAGCATCTGCCACTACATTGACCTTCCCTGGATGATAATGTAATTGAAAGTCATAATCTTTCTAAAACTCCATCCATCTCCTTTGCATAAAGTTTAACTTCTTCAGGGTATAAATGTACTTCAAGCTCTTGTAATCCAAAAACAGATCGAATTTCTCACCATAAAGGTAGTATGTTCAAATTTTTAGAACAAATACAATGGCCACTAATTCTAGGACGTGAGTAGGGTAATTCTTCTCATGGACCTTCAGTTGCACGAGGTGTAAGCAACTACTTGTCTTTCTTGCATCAACACTACTCCAAGTCCACTCAGCAAAGCATTAGTATAGAGGGTATAGATAACACCATGTTGGAGTTACTAGGACAAGGGTCGTAGTCAATTTCTTCTTCAGTTCTTGGAATGATTGTTCACACTTCTCATTCCAATCAAACTTAACTCCCTTCTTCGTTAGCTTAGTCATAGGTTCTGCTAGTTTGCAAAAATCTTGGATAAACCTTTTGTGGTAACCAGTCAGGCCCAAGAAGCTCTTAATCTCTGTAACTGTCTTAGGTTGCTTTGTAACACCCAAACCCCCAAGAAACAGGTTTAAGTTCAACCACAAGGCGAGTTGGGTCCTATGTTACATTTACAAGTACACAACTTGTGTCACAATTCCTTTATTTAAACACTTATTGAAAATGTTCATGGATACATCACAATGTATTAAATTTCAATTCAATAAGGCTATAAATTAGAGAAAGGAATACTTCAAACTCTTTATTTATTCAAATAAAATAAAGAAAGTTATATTCTTAAATCAAAACTTTTGTATATAACTTTCAAAACTTAAATAAAATTCAGCGGAAGTCTTAAATTCAAAATTTGGGCACCATGCCTTTAAAATAGAACTTTCAAAACTTAGAAATAATCTAATATCCATGGCCTTCATGATTCAAGTCAATTTCTTGAAAAATAAAAGGAAGGGGTGAGTACATAGCCTAGTGGATCATTCACTAAACAACCAAGTTACTATTTCAAATCAATAGCACATCCAAATTCAAACACTTTCATGCATTAAGTGATTTAAGCAACTTTTTGGTTGTAGTCGACGTTAAGACTGAAAGGGGTTCTACTCCCTTGATGTTCTTAATTTAGATACCCCTCTTTAGGGTGAAAAGACCTTTCTTAGTCAATTTCCATTGGATGCCACATACCAAGTATCCCTTAGTTGCGCCCCGCAACCACACATTCCAAGCATGTGTTAAGAACTCCCGTAGCACCCATACGGGTCACTATGACAGTACGTGGTTCTTATCTTCAATTTCTTATATTTAAGAATCATATAATCACAAAAGAAATTAAAAATGTAAATATCAGAATTTTAAATAACCAAGAAAGCATGTAAACATTACATAGCATGCTTGATACATTGAATTAAATCCTAAACATGAATTCTAAGCATGGCATGCTCTCACGAGTGATTAAAACATAAAAATGTGTTAAACTAAAATTAAAATATGATTAAACATGTTGAAACTAAAATAAAACATGCTGAAACTAGAATTCAAACAAGCATGAACATGCTAAAAATTTGAAAAAAAAAAAGCAAAGTAGAAGTTCAAGAAATCCTTTCTACCTAAATCCGAGTTTTTGTTAAATCTGGCAAAGGTTCACCTTATCAACCACTTTTAGAACTTTAAACCATCAACAAGACTACTTCAACAACTCTCTAAAATACTGAAATAAGAACTTCTCACACAAGAGAGAAAAGAGGGTGAGAAGAGGTGCTAAGAAGAGGGCAAGAACAAACAAAGAGGGAAGTGTCAACTCTTTGCTTTAGAATGAGATGAAAGTAAGCAAGGGGGGCTTCTATAGATGTCCATGAACACAAGGGGGCATCTAGGGCAGTTAGAGAAGCTCACCACGTTTGGGCATATTTTCAAACTCATAAGGTGATGGTTTGGGTGAGAAAGGCAAGTGTGTTCATGGTTGGCAAGTGGGACCACTAAGGTTTCCAATCCAAGTGTGAGCAAAATCTTTGAACCATATTTGTTTCTTTTATGTGTGTGAACACAATTAAAGGTTTAAATACATTCTAATCTCTCTTGGACATCATCTATTAGTAGGAAAACATTCTAATATATTGTGATTCATAAAATTAAATAAGTTTCTAATATGAGCACACAAAAACATTCTAATATATTCTTTCCCTTGGCTCCACATGTGAGCATGAGGCAAGTTTCTATTTTCTAATTTTTTTCTAGGTGAAGGAATCTTTCTATATCTCTTTAAATCAGCCACTCTCATTAAACTTTTATCTTTGGTTTGTCACATATGTGCCAACACACACACTTATGAGACATTTTAAATGTAACCTTAGTATACATGATCATTTATCTTGGCACATGAAATCATTCTTCATGGTTTCCATAGGTGTGGGCATACTTGATCATTTTACATAGCACATGGGATCTTTCTTCATGGTTTTAAATAATGGACACGTCCCATGGAGCTTAGGGTAGGGTAGGGTGCACATGATCATGGTGTTCCACCCATGTAACTTGCACATGCTAGGGGTAGTCATGACTTCATGGGTTCACAAAATCAAATAAAAATTAATATCTCCTTATTTAAATGAAAATATGATTTATATCCTATAGTTTTGGAATTCTATGAACCTAATGCACATTTTAAGATATGGTTTGGCCCAAGGTGATTTTTCCTCAAAAACTTTCCTTATTTAAGACCCACTGAGGTCACTATGCAAATAAAAATCCAAATCTTGGCCAATTGTTCTGATTGTCGAATATGTCATTCATTTTGTTAGTTCATGTAATTTCATTTCGTTTTGAGTCATTTCGATACCGTGAATTACCCTAAATGACAATTATTTCTAATTTGGACCCCCTGAAAGGTGTTTGGCAAATGAAACCTTAACCTCGACCAATGGTTCTAATTTTTGGATATGTCATTCATTTTGTTAGTTCATGTTATTTCGTTTCATTTCGGGCCATTCCAATCCCCTGAAGTACCCTAAATGACAATTCTTTCTAATTTGGACCCCCTGAAGGGCGTTTGGCAAATGAAAATCTTAACC
Source organism: Tinospora cordifolia (assembly GCA_030144865.1). Lineage (NCBI taxonomy): Eukaryota > Viridiplantae > Streptophyta > Magnoliopsida > Ranunculales > Menispermaceae > Tinospora > Tinospora cordifolia. The sequence continues at coordinate 9,335 of JAJIYU010015410.1, forward strand.
TTGACCAATTGTTCTAATTTTTTGATATGTTGTCCCCTTATTTGGTTCATGTCACCTTACTTCATTTCAAGTTATTTTGGGTCCTTAAGGGGCACTGAATGAAAGTCTTAGAAATCTGCCAAATTTAGCCCCAAATGAGCTCGATTTCATTTAAACCCATATTTCACTAAATAAATGATAAATTTTATTTAATTGAGTACAGAAGATTTAGGGTATTACAACCTACCCTCCTTAGAAATATTTCGTCCACGAAATTTGTACATAACTAAGGGTTTTTAGTGAATAGATGTGGATACTTGGTCTTCATCTCACTTTCATATTCCCAAGTAGCTTCTTCCACCCCATGATGTTTCTATAGTATCTTCACTAACGGGATATCTTTTATTCGTAGACTACGTACTTTATGATTAAGGATTCTAACCGGTGCTTCCTCGTAAGTAGCATCACCTTGAATATTCACTTCCTCCTAGTGCATAGTGCAAGAGGGGTCAGTTTTATACTTTCTCCCATTTTCTTTAATGTCTAAGACACAAGAGCTCAACATAGCCTCTAGTGTCTAGGTAACTCTCTCAGCCGTACTGACTTAATTTGGATTTGGTTAGAAAAAAATTAGCAACTTTAGTAAGAAGATGTACAATTACCCATATAGTGTTTTCTTCTTTAGTCTTAGGGAATCCTCAACATCTAACTAAAGGTCAATATGTTTATCTTATTCAATTTCTTCTATTAGGGTTGTGAGCCATTCATTTTTCCTTCGTTCACCCCTGATCTGATTCGGTGGGCAAGACATGTTATATAGATAGGCTCGCTTTTCATTTATGATCATACCTAGCCTAAAGTTCTCAATTTATTTGAAGGTCAAAGTTTTTTTGTCATACCCCACCTCCGTCTTAGTGGACTCAACCACACGGCAGGCCTCGGGTTATTACTAACACTTTCTATTCCTAAACTTTCTATTTTGAACCTACAAGACCTTGTAACAACAAGGATTCTTAAGGGAACAAATTTCATTTATTGAAAAGCATAGGTACAAAACCTTGTCAAAGCTTAAAACTCATAAATGCTCACATATAGCAATTTAAAAAAAAAAAAGGACTAATCAAGTTCTCCTAATATTTTTTTATACTGGGGTCTCTAGGTAAGTCTTGATCTTCTTGAGCTTCAATAGCAAACACTCTAGCCTGGTTCTACCCACGACCCTAATTTTGCCCTTGGTTGGCATTTTGTTATTTCTGTCTGCCTTAAGAACGATCAATCTGACCACTTCCCTGAGAGTTATGTGGTTGAGGAGCCTGGGCAGGTGTTGTAGAGCAATTTCTTACTAAATGACCCTTCTACCTGCACACATAGCACAATCCCTACTTCCTCACATGTTATTTTAGTTCATCTTTATTTTGCCCCTATTTCTGGGTCTATGGTGCCTTCCCACCACTCTTATTCTTTTTCTGGGCCTCTAGTTTCTCTATTTCATTACTAGGCTTCTTGTTCTTTCCTCTCAGCCTCTGTTTTAAGTTGAGTTTATGCTCTAGGATCCCTATATGTCTTTAAGCTTAGAGTCATAATCACTTTTCAAATCTCAATCTTGAAACCCTGAGCAAACCAATTAGCTTTAGTTTTTTCTTCTTAGGTCAACTCCCAAGAGAACTTATCCAATTCAGTAAACTTTCTCTAGTACTTAGCTACAATCAAGTCCTTCTAATTAAACGTGACGAATTCCTCTTGTAGCTTCCACAGTGTCATCTCTGGAAAGAACTTTTCATGGAAGACCTCTTTGAACTCTTCTTGGCTCATCTTTTCAATGTCAATGTTTCAGCAAACATTCGTACTACCATGACTCTAGATTCAGTTTCTAGGTTCTTGATCTATTCAGTGGCCTAAAAGTTTTTCTTCTAGGTTATTTTCATGCATGGGTACATGATTTGGCCTCAAAGCAAATAAACAGTAAAGCATGCATATCACACAATCATACAATCAAGCTAGCACAGCAAGGTTCCAAGCTCCCACCTAAGCTTTCAGGTTCAACTGTCATATGCCACTCTACCCCTTCCACTTAGGCGTCCACCTTGAATAGAGCCGAACCCAAATAATTTTGCAAATTGCTCGATAATTAAGGTTCCTGAACCCACTATATTCCACTGTCCCATACCAGCGAGCTTAGAAAAACTTGTTCTACCAAAGTCACCAATCATTCACCACACATGGTCCATCATTTTCCGAGTTCAGGATTCCTCCATATCGCTGAATTCCTATGCATCCCATCCTACATAGAAACCAAAAGATATAGAAGCTTCCTGGTCCCTTGTCTTGATCAAACAATTTTCTGTTTTCGAACAAGTTTTAGTCTCTAGCCTATGTCCTAGAGATTTATGTTTTTGATCCACTGTGCGACCCATGGCTACACCCATGTCTCTACCTAAGGTCAATCCCCAAGACCCATGGTTTCAAATCGGTTGACTCACAACCTCTATCTAGTCAATACACCACCTTTGACATCTTTTTTGACGTTCAAACAGTTTCTTGCCCTAATTTTTTTCACCTTCTAATTTGCTTTTATAGAAAGTAAGGGTGTTCTTCAACTTAGAACACTCATATAAGCTGGTGGGACAACCTCCAGATCGGGTGGCGAGACCAAAATCTGCTTAGTAACTGTGCTTTGTAGGGCGGGATAACCCACCTCCCTTTCAATGTTTAGCTTTACTTGGGACAAGGCTTATCCACTATCAGCTCAACTTGCAGTCTTTGTATCTAAACAAAACATTTCGAAAACATAAACTTTCTTTTTGAAAACATCTTCGAAAATGTTTTTCAATTTCAAAAATAGAAGGTAGGGCATTCAATATTCAATTCAGTTCCAAGTGAAACCCTAATTTGACTTTCTAATTCTACTTAAATAGCTACTGATCGACTTTCTAATTCTAACCCAAGGCATTTAAGATTCGATTCAATTCAAAGTGAAACCCTAATTTGAGTTTCTAATTCTAGTCAAACAGCCACTGATTGACTTTCTAATTCTAGCCCATGGCACACAAAGCCTACGCTCTGATATCACCTTTGTAACACCCCAACCCCCAAGAGACAGGTTTAAGCTCAACCACAAGGCAAGTTGGGTTCTGTGTTACATTTACAAGTACACAACTTGCGTCTCAATTTGTAACACCCCAACCCCCGTATCATTAAGCATTGGACGCATCCACCATTTTTCTTGATAGTGGACTAAACCAAACGGCGGGCCAGGCCGATGTTACATTACAAGCGACGCACACTTGACTTTCAATTTCAGTCATTTCATGCCTTGATTGTATTTAATCGTACATAACTTAAAATTAAGAATTTAATAAGGCAATAGTATAAGAAATAACTGAAATTCATAAACTCAATTAATTAAATAAAATTGAGTACATAATTTAAA
>JAJIYU010015411.1:0-12691 GCA_030144865.1 Tinospora cordifolia
AACCCTATATTTTGGTATTATGTTGGTATATTATCAGTATAATATCTGTAAGCAATAATATCAAGTGCAAAAAATTAAACTTATAGAGGAGGAGATAGGCTGGCCTGGGGTGATCAATGTGTAAAACCATTCCTTATCAGTGACATCAGTGATTAAAAAATCAAAAGCTGGATTCAGATTGTTCCCACGATCATGGTATACTTTATTTGACCTAAATAATGTGACAGGTGTTAATATCAATGTATTATCAATAACAACAATATTCAGAATGCAAACTTGATCTCTGAAAAAACTTACTTTGAGCACTTCAACCAACCCTTTTGAATCCACTCATCAAACTCAGCTACAGCACTACTATTTATATCTTCAAGCAGATAGATGTCTAAGGGGGATAGTCGTCCCTTCACAATCTCCTTTCCTTTATGTTTATCTCCAGTGAGACGCCTCCCTTTTTTATTAATTGTAGGAGGTAGAAGAAGTGGAGTGTGATCTTCAGTAGAGACGGCTGAAGTTGCAGCATGGACAACCGACTCAACAATTTCATCAATCGTGGTTTCTCCTTCACATTCAACAGGTGCATGATATTTTTATTCATCATTGTCGGCAACCTGGGTTAGTGAAATTGAATGAGAAATGTCCTAATAGCAGATAAATTAAGGATAGTTAGATTCATAAAAACTACAAAAGCATAATCTTGAATTAGTAAAAAAATCGTATTCATGATCTTAACAGGATTAATGATTTTTCTTCCTTCTCTCACCTTCACTTATTGTTGAGTCGGCCTTTAACATAAAATGTACAATAGTAATAGATAATGAAAATAAATCTAAATGACAAATCACAATCCAAATAAAGTGTTGAAAATTACCTTCCTCTTCTTATCACTATCACTAGCAATCTCTTGCAATGCTATCAAACTCTGGCATGTAGCTTCGACATCAGTACATTTTTCCCTACTAGCAGATTCTTCTTTATTGCCTTCTACTTTATTTACATCATCTTTCTACATGAGAAAAGAAAATTCTAGTGAGTCAAATGAATGTATACAATCGGTATAACATCAATATACACAAGCAAACAGTAGATAACAACAAGCATACAGTATATAATATATTATACTCATGGTATAATGTAGGTATATAAATGATATACTACTATCATATCATTACTATACTGCAATAAAAGTCTAAAAAATTTCATTGGTTTTGAAGCTTGGAACGTTTACCTTCTGCAATAGGGATTTCAAATAATTAATTTCTTCAAAAATCTTATCAAAACCCTCTTTCAACATTATTTTGATCTTGTTACAACAATCGCACTGCCTTCCAGGAATACTCATGGTTCCGACAGACTTATTTACATGAATATTATTGCCAATAGATTTATTTACAGGAGGCAGCAAAAGAAATTTTGGAAGATCAACAAAATCATCATAATCTGAAAATTGATGTTAGCCCCCTTCTTGTTTTGCAATCAAGCCATCCATATATAGCTGCAGTAGCTCATTGGGGCTTGCTACAAAATTTTTTAACTGAAAATAGACAAATATGAGATCATAAGAAATTTAACAACAAAGAATAGTTCAATTCTAAAATAAATGTTGTGTGTAATATATGATCAAATATATGAAAAATTACCTTATTAACAGATAAATTGTTAAACACCTTCTCCATGCTCTTGAAATTAGGTGTGTCAATGCAAGTTCAGTTTAGTATATGAGGAAATCCATTGATACGTCGATTGGCAAAAAATCATCAGTATCAACAAAACACTCATAAAACCAAACTTATAATGCAATAGGAAACCCAAGAAGCCTGTACATAATCAGGTATTTGCCCTCCCAGCTTCCAGCCGGATTGTATTCACTGCAAAATTACCCTTCATGAATTCTATTGTCATGTCAAAAAGAGCCCTGCTCCAAGGATAATCCATATATTCACCAATTTGTACAAGTTCAAAATCAACTTCATTTACTAACTTTTCCATTTTATTACGAAACAAAAAACAATTAATGAAGAATAAAATTGCAATCTTCACAACATCGCCATCATTATCTCATACCCGATTTGTAAATGCGTCAACTATACACTTCTTGTTTTTCTTTTCCACTCCCTTAAAGTATTTATCCTTCAAAATTTTTTCTTTAAAACCAATTGTAATGTTTCTGGTTTTTTCGCTGCATTTCAAACCCATTATCATTGCAAATTCAACTATAAAGAATTTTGCAATAATGTTATTGAAATTGAAAACCAAAATAGACTCGTCTTCTTGATCAACCTTTCTCAACAATATGTTATGAACAATCTGAGGTTGCCAAAGCAATTGCTTCATATCAAGAAAATGGTCAAAACAAGTCTCCTAAAACTTCAACTGGTAATCTGTCAACGTGAAAATCAACATGTTGCGTGCGTTCAAGTTAGTCAGGCATCCAACCTTGACTGAGTATCTATCTTCAGGTTTAATAATATATTGATATTTTTGCAGATGTATAATACCAGAATAACATGTTTAAAAGTGTATAATAACAAAATAAAAAGTGTATAATACTAGAGTAGCATGTTATGCCCTATTATGTAATAAATAGTCAATAAATGCTATAGTATAATATCGTACTTCAAAGAAAGGTGAACAGACTACACAACCATTCACTATCAATACGAATACAAGATTCGAAAGAGTGTGATGTACCTGGTTCTCAGCATTTATCGTCGTCCTGTTGGTAGAAGATAAACAACATTCGTTCTTCATTGTAACAGTGGAAATCGCAAGTAAATGAACAACTGAATCGAAGAAGACAGAGAGATTAGGGCACAAAAATGGAAACAACCTGAATCGAAAACTGAATCCAAATCGCAAGGAAGTGATTTGCGCGCATATATATATATATATATGTACGATATTTCTGAATAATTTGGGTATAACATAAGAATAATACATGTATAATATTTGAATAACGAAAAAATATGCGTGAATAGTGGTATAATGTGAGAATAATATTTGAATAATTCAAGTATAAAAATTGTTCGGTCGTTTGGCGAAAAAATTTGGGATGAATAATGCAAGGATAAACGAATAATGCGTGCATATTATATATGTGTGTGTGTGTGTGTGTACTTTAATTTTGACTGAATAACGCGGGTATAACAAAAGAATAATTCATGTATAATGTGCATGAATAGAAGTATAATGTGAGAATAATTTCATAATAATGCGGGGATAAACGAATAGTACACACACACACACATATATATATATATAATATATGTACCTTATTTATGACTTACTAACGCAAGTATAACAAACGAATAATTCATGTATAATGAGTGTGAATAGCGGTATAATGTGAGAATAATTTTATAATAACATTGGGATAAATGAATAATGTGCACATATAAATATATATATATATATATATGTGTGTGTGTGTGTGTGTGTGTGTGTGTACTTTATTTATGACTGAATAATATGAGTATAAGAAATGAATATTTCTTGTATAATGCAAGAGAAAAGTTGTATAATGTGATAATAATTTCATAGGCATGTTGGTATGAAGATTGTTCGGTTGCTTGGTGCGAAAGTTTGGGAATGACATGTGAATAATGCGCGAATATATATATATATATATATATATAAGAACTACAAATAAAAATGCATGTGTAATGTAATAAATTATATACGCACAATAGGAAGTTATATATGTTAAATAATGTAACACACACAAATTTTGTATGAATTTAAAATAAAATAAATTAATGTGAATGTAAATATATACATCATGTTATTTGTATATCATGTATATATATACACCATGTTATTTGTATATCATGCATAAATAACTATACCCATATAAACATATATGTGTGTGTGTATGTGTATAATTATTTATATAATTGATTACATATATAAATAATGTGACATACAAATATATATATATAAGCACTTATTTAAGTAATTTTATATATAAATAACAATCGAATAATCGAAGTATAAAATTGTTGTTCCTCTGTTTCTACTTATTGTTCCTCTAATTCTACTATATCCATTATATAAATAATTGTATGTATAAAATAATTATATTTATAAATAATAAATAAATAAACTAAATTCAAAAAATCAAATTTAAGTCTAAATTCACTTTAATATAAAAAGTTTCTATTATATAAAGCATAGATAAATATATTAAATGTATTGAAAGAATGTTCTTAGATTATTTTACTTATTTTGGATTGTTTAATTTATTGAAATAAAAATATTAATTGTGTAATAATGCCATTATTAGCTGTAAAGTTATTTGAGAAAGTTTCATAAAAGTATTAATTTGGATTCTCTTAAATTATATATTATTAAGTTATTTGAGAAAGTTTCACAAAACATTTATGAGCCATAAAAGATTAAAAGATAATGATATAAGGATTCAACATAATAAACAAGATCATTTGGCATTATTACAGAAAAAAAAGAATCTTTGCATTTATTTGAATAAAATATGATAGGATACGTTTAAAATGTGGGATTCTTACATACTTTCACTAACTATGCAATAATAATAATAATAATAATAATAATAATAATAATAATAATATGTTATAACATATAAATGATCATGAAATAATACGAGTAATGATAGAACTTTAGTATAAAAATAATAATAATAATAATAATAATAATAATAATAATAATAATAATAGTAAACCATATATTATTATTATGGTTAATAATGAGTTGCATTATACCATTATTCATGTAGTTTCCATCGCTTGCTATTTTATACCAACGTTCTACTATTACTCGCATTATTTCATGATTATTCATATGTTATACATGCGTTAGACCGAATTTTATTCATATGTTATCCTTGTATCATTCACATGTTATCTCCGCATTTTTTACTAACACCACCGAACATATTTTATACAAGTATTTTTCACTTATTATTCTTGTATTATACCATTATTGACGCATTATCCATCTGTTGGTAGGTTATACCTCTACCGTTACTAGCATTATTCTATAATTATTTATATGTTATATATGCATACGTTATACTGCATTTTTATATGAACAATCGAACAATTTTTATACTCGCATTATTCAGATATTATTCTTGCATTATACCATTACTTGCATTATTTCATATTATTCATATGTTATACATACTTTATATTGAATTTTATTAATATGTTATCCCTACATTATTCACATGTTATCCCCGCATTTTTTTATACCAAAACAACCAAAAAATTTTATACCCATATTATTCAATTATTATTCTTGCATTATATCATTATTAACGCATTATCCATTAGTTGGTATGTTATACCTCTACCATTACTTGCATCATTTGATTATTATTCAAATGTTATGCATACGTTATTGTTAGTTGCACAGTAGGTTAACAGTAGTATAGGTGATTTATTGCATTTTACAGGAAATAAAAGGAGAATTAGGCGAAATTTTGCATAATTAGTAGCATGAGCATGTAAGTTAGGGACTTGCATTGTTTTATTGCATTATAAGCTTTGTTTTCAAGATTTAAAGCTTTTCTATCAGAAAATGATGTCTGGGGAAGAAAATCTAGTGTATTGCAGGTTTAGGGTAAAGCCAAAAGAGAAAGTGGATCACATAAAGGCAGAAAGAAGAGAAAACCATGAAGAAAGGATCAAAGGACCGCGGTCGAATAACTGACAATCGAGGTAACCGAAGGAAAACAAAATAATGTCAGAGCTCACTGGTGACCGTGGTCAATCAATCAGTGACTGTGAAACCAGAATGTGAATCATCGACAGAAATAGTGGACCATGGTGCACAAAACGAGGGAATCCAGGTTTTCATTGGAGAACAATATTAACCGCGGTCACACGATTAATTGGCAGGTTTCTCATATTTTTAGGATTTTTTTAGTACAATACTATAAATAGGAGAGGTGATTGGAGCCAAAACATACGTAATTCGGAAAATCTCACTCGTAAAGAAAGGCAAAAACTAATGTTTCAAGAAGGGCTTGAAGATTATTATCAAGTTTTGAGTATGATTAACTTTGTTCATTATTGTTTAATGTTTTCTATTACTTTCATGTCAAGCTAGTTAGCTTTCTTTGTTTGGGATGCAATGACCAATATATAAACTATGATATCTTGTTGAAGTTATTGAAGTTACTAGCCATAGACATGATGAGCTCAAGGAATTAGACTAACTCCGAAGAGAGGTCTAATGGGTGGTTATCGCAATATAGACTTAGAATAGTTGATTGACCGGAAGGTTGTTAGCTTATCTAGGGAGTTGCACAGGACTTTTGATTACACAACTTTAGGTTGTCGATTAAGCACCTCGGGAGAAGGCATTAGCTGACAACTCTAATAGATATTGAATTGCCTCGGGAGATGGTTTCAATTACAGGTGCTAGAACTCATAATGTAGACATCTCAAGATCTAAAACAAGAATCACAGGTTATACAACGGCATTCATTATCTTAGACAACCATTTTATAAAGTTTTCTCAAACACAGCTTAATCACTTTCGTTAGGTTAGATTTTGTTCAGAAATCTATACACTCACTTCAATTAGAGCCTTGATAAAATGAAAACCAGCAATAAGTTGGGATTTAAGGTATTTCATTAAACCCATTTTTCCCTAAGGACAATATCCGGTCTCACCGGTTAATACTAGTGCGAACCTGTACACTTGCAGGGTAAGCAACAAGTTTGTGGCGTTGTTGCCAGGGAATAAACGTTGTTGAATATTTTAAAACCAATTGAACTTGGTTTAGTCTTATTCAAGGCAATTTTATTTTTAATTTTTACATTTAACTTGGTTATTTTCTAGATATATTAAAGATCAATGAATGCACTTAATCTTGTGTGTGTTTTCGGTGTTTCACGCTTGCATGAGTAAAAGTCTTTGTGATCCTTATGATCCAGATTTGTTGAAAACAATTCATCATATTCTATTGGAGGTTCAAGAACGAGTGCCAACTTTGGCTGATAGTGGATGTTCTGGTGTGGGGAACAATAGAGAAGCACCATTAAGAGACTTCTTCAAACCGGTTCTGAGCACCAATTACTCGGGCATAGCAAGGACACCGATAAATGCAAATAACTTTGAGCTGAAACCTTCTTTGATTACCATGGTGCAACAGCAATAGTTTGGAGGCTCAGCTATTAAAGACCCTATGGTTTATCTTAATTCGTTCATGGAGATTTACAATACTATCGAGATGAATGGGGTAACTGAAGACCAACTTAGGTTGAGGCTTTTCCCTTTATCCCCTTAAGGGATAAAGCTAGAAGTTGGTTGCAAACTTTGCTTCCCAAAAGTATTACAACATGGGAAGAAATGGGCCAGAAATTTCTACGAAAATATTTCACACCAGCTAAAGTGCATCAATTGCGGGGTGAAATCAGTTCCTTCAAGCAATCCGAATTTGAATCACTATATGAAGCTTGGGAAAGGATCAAAGATCTATTGAGGCATTGTCCAAAGCATGGACACCTACCTTGGCTCCATATTCAAATGTTTTATAGCGGACTTACACCACCAACCAAGGCTTTGGTAGATTCAGCAGCTGGAGGTTCATTTATGGGAAAATCCACCACGGATGCCACTTAACTGATTGAAGACATGGCAGCTAATGCGTATGGTCAGGGTACTGAAAGAATAACAGCAAAAAGAGTGAAAATCCATGAAGTGGACGAAATTAGTGTTTTGCATGCTCAAATTGTTGTTATGACTCATCGATTGAATTTGGTAGAAGAGAAGAGTAGTAGTGGATAGTTTCAAAATCAGCGTACTCAATAGGTGTAGTCCATTGCTGAAGCTAACAAGACGTCTTATCATGGAAAAGCTTCCATTGAGCAAATGAATGCAATAAACATATTTAGTAGATACTAAGGACCAACTGGGGAATATAATGTCCCTACGTACTGTCATCCTAGAGTGAGGAATCATGAGAATTTCTCATATGCAAACAGCAAGAACGTTGAACTGCCTCCCGGATTTGGGCCTCAACAGCCCTTACAGGATAAAAAGGCATCCTTGGAAGATAAGCTTGATGAAATGATGAACATGCACACAAGATTCTTCAAGGAATTAACTGGAAGGGTAGACAAAAATGACACGAGAGTTTCTGGCATTGAACTCCAAATTTGAAATATGAATGCCACAGTTTAGAAACTCAAGTGGGACAGTTGGCGCAGATAATGTCAAGCCAGCAGTGGAGTTCATTTCCAAGTGACACTCAAGTAAATCCAAAAATGAGCTGCAAGGCAGTGATTACTAGGAGTCGAAAAGAAGTAGCAAGCCTAACATATCCAACTATGCCATCCGTTGAGGCTGAAGAAGTTGTTAGCTATGAGACGAATGTTCCAAAGCAACCATCGGTTCAACATGAAGAACCTTCAAAATCAAAAGGGAAAGCTAAGGAAAATGTCATTCAAGAGGGTAAGGTCTTTAAATTTTGTCGAAACCCACTTCATAAAAGTGAGGTCACGACCGACACATAATACCATATATGATACATCTACGTATATAATACTATGTCAACCTCTCACAGTTAATCCTAGTCAATATCCCTACAAAAATTTTGACCTCTAAAATTTTGACTTATTCCAATAAATTCGTCACCTAATAAACATATTATCAAGGGTTAATAAACCCTTGGTGCCATCTTCTTTACAAACAATACAGGTGCACCCCAAGGTGACATACTTGGGTTAATAAACCCTTTAGTCATCAGCTCCTCTAGTTGCACTTTAAGTACCTGCAACTCCTTTGGTGCCATTCGATATGGAGGAATGGAAATAGGCTTAGTATTAGGCATCAATTCAATAATGAAGTCTATCTCCTGCTTTGATGGTACCCCCGACAAATCATCTGGAAATACATCAGGATACTCACCAACTACAGGAATATCAACTAACTGGACGCCTTTTGCCTTTTCCACCATTGAACCAATACCAACCCACATTCTTACTTCTTCATTAGTAACCATACGACCTCGAGTAGGAAGTTGTGAAGATTTCATACCCTTATACACAAATGAGGGTTGACCCAGTATCTGAAAGACTACTCTTTTAGAAAAGCAGTCAACACATGCATGATAGGCCGCCAATTAATTCATGCCCAAAATAGCATCAAATTCTAGAAATTCTAGAACTCTGAAACACACAATCATTTCATGATTGTCATATTTCACCACACAATTTTCACACACCATATTTGGATATATTCTCTCCCCAGCTGCTGTGCTCAAAATCAGAGGTGTGCTAGTCCTAACAGGTAATAAATGCAACCTATCTACCATGTGACCAGCAATAAAAGATAAAGTCGATCCAGCATCTATCAAAACATACATAGGAGTGTCACAGATATTGATAATACCTTCAATGAGTTGTTTGCTGAAGTCAAGATCAGGCTCTATTACTGCTCTGGCCTGCTCACGTATCCCTGCTGTAGTTCCACCCCCTTTTACAGTAGAAGATTTCCGGGGTGCAGATTGTGGACACTGAAAAACTCTATGTCCTGGCATCCCACGCCTATAGCAAACAAATGGTGGTCTACCTAATCTAGAAGCAGAAGATGCAACTTGAGACCCTGTACCTCCTGCTACCATATAAGGTCTGCTCCCAATCTGTTGTTGTGGCCTCCTTGGCTGTGGTACACGTCTCCCTGCCATATATGATGTTGGTGGTCGTGTAGGCCCTGTTACAACTGGAGCCGCAAATGCCTCCATTCTGCTACCTGACCACTATATCTGGGCTTCTTATTGGGTATAGGCCTTCTCTTCTAATAATAAGGCCTCCCTGACATAGCTGGACTCATCTGGCCAACTGGTGCACTCCGTGTGGTAGATGATATCACTGTCATCCCTGTAGCAGCAGCTCTCCTCATCCTAGCATTAGCTTGGGCAGTCTCAAAATCCCCAGCCTATCTGGTTGTTTGCTCATGAGTCTGTACCACTGCTAACACTAGCCCCTCACGGATGCGATCACAATACCCATCTCTAATCCGTTGCATCCGGAGCTCATCTGTAGCTACCATCTCAGGAGCGAATAAAGCTAATCAATTGAACTCCTGTTCATACTCCCTTACTGTCATATTTCCCTGAGTAAGATGCATGAATTCATTTCTTTTCTTGTGCTTCTCACACCTAGGATAGAATTCTTCATAAAATAATTCTTTGAACTTAGTCCATGACTTAACCTCCACACCTCTAGTGGCCATCCGTCTCCACCAATCATTTGCCTTATCAACCAACTTGAATCTAGCCAGTTTCACCTTTTCTACATCTGAAGCCTGCATATCCTCAAAGATGGTTTCCATTCTGTTCATCCACCTTTCTACATTTTCAAGATCAAGTCCACCGGGAAACTCAATAGGACCCCCATGTTTGAAGGCCTTCATTACTTTCTCATACCTATCTTTCTAAGCATTAGGATCCACCGGTGCTGCCACCTCAGCCTGGACTGGAACAGGATCAACAACTAGTTCAATTCTACCTCTCGCAGGAGCACTAGCACTACTCTGCTCCCCTTCCGCTGGTACATTCTGTGGTCCGGGTCTGTTACCCCGCATCTGTGCTAATAGAGTAGCTAATTGTGCCTGTTGTTGTTGTTGTGAGGCAAGTATAACTTCCAATGTCTGATTCAACTTTTCATTTGGATCCATGGCTGATCTTGCTTGTATTTCCCTTCAACACTGAAATTTACAAGCAAATAAAACTTCATCAAAATCAAATCCATGGTACTTGTCAACCTAAATTAACTATCAATATAATTACCCATATAAGCAAACATAACATCATATAAGACTTTTTATCTCTTAAAACTTTCAAAATTCTAGGCTCTAATACCAACATTGTCGCAACCCACTTCATAAAAGAAAATCACGACCGGCACATAATACATATACGATACATTTACGTATATAATACTATGTCAGCCTCTCACAGTTAATCCTACTCAATATCCCTACAAAAATTTTGACAGAATCTCTTCTAAAAGTTTGACTTATCCCAATAAATTCGTCACCTAATAAACACATTATCAATCCACAGTTTACAAAAAATAATATTAAACCACAAGCTTTCATCAACCATACCTCGTAATTCATAACTTACAAAGTTTCAATCTTAACTAATATAACCATATCCAAATCCCTCTAATGATATTACTTATACAGTGATAATTATAATATACAAAAGTACAACCCACGCAAAATACATAAATCTACGCACCCAACAGTGATTGAAGAGTCAACTATCCTTCTTGTGCTAGTTTCTTCCCTTTCTTATCTGTTCCTCAAATGTTAAAAATAATATGTGAGCTACAACATGCCCAGTGAGTAATCTTTATCAATGGCATTTAGATGCATTTAAATAATCATGCAGAAAACCAAATTAGATAAAACATTTAAATTCATCATGCACATTTAAACCATGCATACATGCATTCAGCATAGTGCTCATGATATTTTCAATGCCTCATTTAACAAAACATATGCACATCCACATCTTTCAGAAATAGAGTCAGTCTCACTCCTTGTCTGGCCTGGACAATAGTAGACTGTACCTCTAATTATCACCCACTCCACAACCATTTTGAGGATTATCACATAAAGAAAGGCTGATACCTCTCATGGCTCAGTCCTACATGGATTATCACATAAGAAGTATTATTCTTTAGGGCTCAGTCCATTGAAATGATATCGCATTTTAGATATGCTCTTGCAAATCCAAAACATACTGTCGTGTAAATACAATTTATGAATTTCAATCAAATGCAACAAATAGCATGCTTAGATTCAAATTATTTTCATATTTACAATGCCATATAAATAACCAAGATAAAGAAATACTCACAGATTATTAACAGCGTAACTCGCTAGACACGTATTTCACTTTCTACTATAATACCTAGTCTCTCCCAAATTTACTGTAAATTCTAGTAATATATAATCCATCATTTCATATATAATATATGTTTTCATTTGCATTAATTCTAATTTTATAAAAATCCTGGTTTTGACATACTATCACCATTCATATAATGCCAAAAATAATCACCACTCATCAAAATTGTTGTCCAACCAAGTTCCAATATCCACTTCCAAAATTTAGGTTCCAATGCACCAAAATCAACCTATCACAAAAACAATTTATATCCACATATCACAATCAATTTATTTTTATAAAAATTTCGAACCATATTTAATCTCATACGTGCATTAGACACCATGTACGACTGCGCATTAGCTCAAATATTCTCAATAACCTTTAAAATTAATTTTTTGCTCAAATACCATATTTTCATAGCATCACATAAAATAAATAAGCTTCCAAATCATATTTTCCTTTAATTTCCTAAATTTTCATAAATAATCTCATTCATCATTCATTCACCAAAAATTCATTTGATATCCAAAATTCATAAATTTGGTGTCAATGGGTCCGTATTTTTATACTCTACATTCCTATAGGTCTCAATCAGAGTTTTATTGGGTTTAATATATCCAAAAGCCTATCCAAAGGTTATAAAACTTTGGGTATTTATTTTAAAATCTACAGGGTAAACTAACACAATCTAACCACATATTTAGAATCTACTCATCACTAGGAGTGTTTTGGTATAATTTTTGTTGAGTTTTACTCACTGTAGAAAAATACTCAATTTTTGGGTACAGCTATAAAACACTATC
>JAJIYU010015412.1:0-12682 GCA_030144865.1 Tinospora cordifolia
TTAACATGTTCCTAGGTATTCAATCAAATAAGTATACAATCATATTTTATATTTAAAACTAAAATAATACTAAAGAGCATGGTAATCATTTTCACCTGTGATGATCTCAAGATTTACGTTGCGTCTACAATTACTCGAGATGTTGACCTAAATCATATAAAAATAATTTTCTTAGAATTTTATCATAACTTTAGTCTTTTAAACCTTTAATTTTTTTATTTTTATAATCTAATTTATTCTTTTTTAATAGTACACTATCATTATTTTCAATGCACTATTTGTGCATTGTCACTCTAGTTTTCACTATAAACATAACCAATAATATTTTTCTCTTATAAAAATCATTATAACTGATTTTTTTATCAGACGTACTATGATCATTTTTTACTTCAAAAGAATTAATTTAAATTACTATGTATATATTACGTGATAATTAAATTTAATGTTCATTACTCACACATGTAACCCTTTTTTATGTGAATTGATATATTTTTAATAAAATATAACTATTTTATAATTATTTATATTTTGTTTTTGCAGGAAGATAAAATTATGATTTTTTTATCAAATTATTTATTTTTTTAATTTTTTTTACAGTTTCTAATTATATCGTTATCAATTACACGTATTAATGTCTTAATAGTTTTATTATTAAATCATAAGGCAACAACCAATAAATGTAAATTAACATTTTATTTTTAACTGATTTGTAATTATTATAGGTGCTAATTTTTCATGTTTTAAAATATCTATTTTTTTAGCATATACATATACCCTAATTTATGATTTTTATTTCTTACAATAATTTTTTAAAAGTTAATGTTTCGGCCTAATTTTTAACATGAATTTCCAGCAAGTTAATTTGCTGGAAATTCTTAATTAAAGCACTTACATTATTATTTTATGACCATTTGATCTACGCTACTAATTATTATTCTTTCATATGCTAAATTATCAAAAATAATTTATAAAACAACTCTTGATCAAATTTAAGGCTATTTTAGTGTCTTAAATCATTTAGACAGAATTAATAAATCTAATCTACACATCAATTCACCATATTCTAATATTATTTATATTCAACTAATATTCTTTGTTTGATAACAATTTCCGTATATAAGTTCTAAAATTTTTTGCTACATGTTTTTGGATTATGCGTGCAATCTAATTTAAGTTTCTCATATGTTTATAAGTGATAAAAAAAATTTGCAATTATTAAAACGTATGCACAATAGTTATATACATTCATACACATACTACCCGACTATAAATAACACATATTCTAAACATATATCATGCAACAACTATTATAAAAATCAATTTGTATTCTTAATCTAAGATTCCTAATACATAATCATGTATATAAAAGTAAAGAATATATAATAATAGATAAAAACATAGCTGTTGATGCTCAGTCGGATCAAAATATACCAAAAGCTTGAGAAGATATTTACATGGCTGTTTTGGTGTTGGAAAGAGATGAGTATCAATTATTGGTTGAGTTCTTCTTAGCCGAACAAGAATGAAAAAGCTGATTATGTATCAAAAAAATAAGGAAAAAAAAAGATGATTATATTAAATAAAAAAAAAAGGAAAGAAAAAGATGAAAGAAAAAAAATGAATGAAAGAATGATTAAAAATTAGTACCTTAATGAATGATATGGTGGACGTACAGTGAATGAATTAGAGTGGAGTTTGCTCGCATTAACTAGCTGGAAATTCTTGGCCAAATAGAGAAAACAAGATGGAAAGTTGGGAGAATCGACTAATTGGTGGGTATGATTGGATTGATGGCTTGAAGTGGCGAAACATGACTATTTTATTAAAAGCTTTCTTGCTGATATATATATTTTATTGTAGGCCTCGAAAGGATTTTTTTTTTTTTTTTCTTTCTTTCTTTGTTTTGATGGATACGTTGGACAACAGAACGGGGAATAGTTTTGACGACTTCAATATTAGCACTATAGGTCGATATATGTGCTTATCAAATCTTTTTATTTCTTTATCTCTAATCTCTAATCTTTATCCGCAATCAGTATATATATATATATGACAGATGGCCAAATAATATTGGCTCATCATAATTTAATTAGATTATCCCATAAAATTTTATCTTAACCCTCCATTTTTTTTATAACTTTTCATATCACCAAATTGAATTTATTTATTTATTTATGGTTAGGATATTCCAATCAGATCCTATGTTCAGCTCCGGTGGTCGATCAACAACAAACTTACGTTACCAATTATGCCACAAGCTTCATATGGAAAACTGTACATCTTCTCCAGTCCTCCAACCTTCACTTTTCAAAAGATTAACGAAGATTTACAACAAGTATCGCTATTTCTATGAATATTTATTAAAATTTAACTAATAAAAAAGATTTTAAATTTTGAAAAAATAATTATAAAATTTCAAAAAAAAAATGATCGTTTTTTGTAATTCTCTTAATTTTTTCAGAATGCCCTTTCAGGTATTCGACCATGAGTTCGGGCCTGGTCTTTCCTTACAACCTTTGAACTAGTGTTACATTCCAAAGGCGTAACACTTCCTTCTGCGAAAGTGACATTTAGCACTGGACCATGTAGCATCAAACTTTTACCAAATGTCAGCGCATTAGGGTCAAAGAAAACAATATTTTGATTTCATTAATTTCACCAATCTATCTTAGATAATCCTAATTCACTTCATACATATACATTGACAATGTAATTAACAAATGCAAAAGATTTGAGAGTTGGGCCTGAAATTTTGGTTCTTGGCAAGCTACTCGAAAACATATCAAATGCCGGACAGTGTAAAAATGAATCTACCAAGTAATGATGGAGTCAAATAATTTAGAACTGTTTGACTTGATAATTATGAGTACGGAACTAACGTCGAATGCAATTTTACTTATCAAAATGAGATTAAATCTGGCACCAATTTACACAACAGGTAATCATCTCCTCCCTGCTAGAGAAATTGAACTGTCTGGATGGGACGATGAAAGAAAGACTTCTTCATTTTCAAGAACTGGGTTGGAAAACAGACGAGAAGATATTTCCAGAAGCATATATATATATAAATGAAGATAAACCACAATTGATATTACAACCAAATATTCATTCACACTGCCATTCTCATACCTCACATTCCTTCTACATTTACAGCAACACATTATCTTTGTTGGTCTAAGGAGATATATACTACTGTCTCCTATAAAATCACAACATTTTAATGGCAACCCTGCATCCCATCACTACTTTCACCTTATCCATCCCACCCTTGAAATCACCCGAAGAAATGAAGCAACCAAGAAAAACAAAAGCAACGAAAAATGAGGCACCTGATGTGCTCCAATAAGGTTCTGTGGTGCGTTTGGACTAACTAAACAGACCCTAAGACAAGGAAAGCTAAGAAAGAGACCGGTTCATCAAAAAGAGAATGTCAGAAAAGGGTTAGAACCACCGCCAGAGAGACTGGAATCCATGTTAGTCATTGCAGGCAAAAAACACTTTGGCCCACTCACAACATGTCCAGGATGAAGGGCAGCATGTGAAAGATAAGCTCAATGCATGCTGATATCAGATGGGCCTGTTGCAGGTATGAAGGCTTGATGAAAGGGATTTTCAGCCATTACAGTTCCGGTACCATCAGTACCCTTGGACTCTGCTGCATTGGTCTTCATGGCTTGCTCCAACAGATGAACAAGTGATAAAAATATCTCCATTCTAGTGACATCTCTGTTTGCCTGTGATCATGTAACAAGCTACCGTTATTAAGTTATGGTAATTGATATGAAAGAAACGTGTATTTTCTTCAGTCACTTAAGAATATAAAGGCAACAATGCGTCAAAATACTAAGAGTGCCACAATAAAAGCCAAATTTGAATTTATCAGAATTTACCTCCACTGTGAATTGCACCCAGACCTTATCATTACGAGCTTCCATAACTCCCTTCAAGATGGTCAATCCCAATCCTCTAATTATTTCAGCTATTTCTAAAAAGAAACCTTGTTCATCACATAGCATCTAAAGAAGCAACAAAAACAAGGAATCAGAAGGCAGCCAGGTAAGAGGTAAGGAATAAATTGACATGGAATAGAATAACAAATGATAACCTCTACAAGCATTTGACGAGGTGGATTTAGATCCTCAACTATGATGGGGCAGACTGTGGATTGTGGACCTACTTCATATGCCCATGTTGCCCCACCTGCAAAGTTGTCTTTCAGAAGCAAGCCACCATCCTTACTTATAATCTGCAATCCATTCATTAAACAAAAACGTCATTAAAGAATTAAAGATTTGTAATTTAGTAGTATATTAACAAAAACTTGAGATTAAGTGGCTGCATCCTAGGGATTTAAACAGTAATGTCTGTTACATCTCATAACAACACATCATTCAATTGTGTAAGCTAATTAAACAACTTCTATACTTTTTGAACAGCACAAATCATCAATTTAATTAAGTATTTTCAGAACTAGATAGTATGAGTCATTAGTTTATTTTAAATTATCAGAAAATGCTTCATTATGCAGCTAACATTATTAAGAGACTAATTGAAACTTTACTACATTGCACAATTTATTATATTCAGTGTAAAATCATGATTTTTCTTGCATAGCTTCACCATGGACAGATCTTCTTGTCATATGAGTAAAAATTATCCAAATTTTGTTTTTGAAATCAAAATTTCTGACAAAATTCTCTACATTAGTTCTCAATTACTAAGAAAGATATGACTACTTGTAATTTAAGAGTCGAACCGCCCCTTGATCAAACAAAGTGAGGAAGCCAATTCATTTGGCCAACCCATGTAACTGGGAAAAGGCTTAGTCGAGTTTGAATTCTTCTATTCTCTACACCAATATATTCCTTAAGTAAAAGAAAATAAAATAAACCTAAATTCCACAAACTACAGCATATATTGTATTGTTTGATTTTATCTTTCAGCAAGAGTCTTGCAGCTTAGAACAAATAATAATAATCCAACAACCACGATGCAAATGAGACAAAATGAAGTCCAAACCTTTGACTCCCCAGTATGTTTTAGCTTGTCCGCATGCTTGGTAACACTTTGCAAGAAAAGCATGTGTTTAATGGTCCGCTCCAGCAATGCATCAATACTACACTGTTAACCAAATTAAGGGAAAAGATATAGTGAGAATTTTTTAAGAAACATGTATATAATAACAGCAGAGCTACTAAACCAACACAAGTGGTCTTGAATAAGAAATCACAAAGAATAAAACATTAAAGGAATGATGCTCAGAAATCACCTTTGCGCCATTTGGTACAATTTCTCGTAACTCTGTCAAGCGATCTTGGATCATCTGGCGATCCTTGGGCCTAGGTCTAGGATTCTCACCAGGTCTAAGCCTTTTACGATTTGATTTTCCCGTTTCATCTGGCCTCTTAGAATGTGCAGTTGAAACACTAGTATCACGCTTGCAATTTTGGAAATCTTCACCCAACAAGCTGATTTGAGATGTATATGACGAATTGATTTGAGAGCATTCTCCTGTATCCTTGCTACATCCCGATTTAAAAGAGCTTGATCTTGTTATCTGTGTTTTCGCAAAAGATGGAGGACAACCAATCAATTTGCCTTGTTTTAGATCTAGTGTATTAACTTTTCCACCTGCTGGAGCATCAGTGACAACTGAAGAGCTACTAGCTTTTGTCAATGTTGTCCAGCAAGACAAACTATCCTCTGACACCTGGCTAGCTCTGGCTTGAACCTTTGAAACTACTGCATCCAAGAGATGGTCAGAAGTCTGTGAGAAAATACCACTCTCTGAAATCCCATCATTTGCTGCTGAAAAATCAACAGTGTTGTTCATCTGAGTTATACAAGTGGAAGCATCCACACTGACACTCTTTGCATTTGCACCAGCCCCATGAATAAACAAACTATTCCAACCACCAAGAAGTTGCTTGTTGTTGGAGTCTAGACCCAAAACATCAAATAAATCATCTCCAGAAGAATGTTGTACGTATGGATTTTCATGGATAGTGGTCTGAAACCTTAGACTATCTTTATCATGTTTCAAACTGGCAACAGTGCACTCATGATCAGAATCAGGTACACAAGCATACCTGGAAATTAGTTCATTTTGATGGGCTGGTGGGACATTATTTGCTTGATGTAGATCATCTTTAATCAACTGCCTTTTGTTCCCTTTTTCGCAGAGAATATCACTGGTGGAGCAATGGCTATTTGTCAGATTTCCATAGGATATGGGATCCAGACCTTTATTGGAGCAATAATACTGAAGCCCCTTTATAGGTTGGCAATGTGAATCTCTGTCAGCTGACCCACAGGTGATTGAACGAGAGCATGGAACTGGCATTGAAGTTCGAAGTTGATTACCATCCGTTTGTGGTTCACTTCTGCCAAGCAGAGAAACAACACTGGAATCATTGATAGAATATGGAATCACACCACCACTAGACCTTGAATGAGATGTGTCAGTGTCATTAAAAGCTGGTAAAGCGTTCTGACCAGGCGCCCTTAAACCAACATCAAATAAGTTTTGTTGTTCCATTAATGTTAGGCCTGTCACAGATGAACCTGATTGAACAAGATGATGGCTCAATCTGGAACTCAAATTATTTGGAGAAGCCCACTGGTTCGACTGTGCATTTGGTCTAGAAACAATCATTTGAGCTCCAACTGCTTCACTTTCCATATTGCCTTCAAGATGAAGATTTGTCCTTGATGATTGATGGGCATTGACATGCGGAAGATTGCCAACAGAATTGAATGTAGTTGTGGATAATGGCATTGCTGGCAACACTGAATTAGCTTGATTATAGCCCTGAGGCTGTGTCATGAAAGAACGAGACGGCTTGCTCACAAGCCCTAACAACTGTGATGAAGAGGATTCTTGACAACTATTAAATATTGTAACTTTAGCATGTGAATTTTCAACTGGACACGCAGAGATGGGAATTCCAACTGAGATTGATGATTCAAATTTCTGTTCACCACATCCATCTTCAGTATAACAACTAGATAAAAGAGCATCAGGTACACCTCCAAGTTTTGTAAATAAACCCCTAACTTCATTGACAAACCCAGTATTTTCCACCATCTGAAGCAATAAAAACCAGCTGGTGAATTTCTAAGAATGTAATAGTACTTTATAACAAGATTCCATGTGCATATAATAAAGAGAGAGAAAATACTGTTTGTTATTAGCAGTTCTTTTTATGCACTGATATCTATTAATATTGAAAATGAGTAATGTCACAGAGGTATGACCAATCTCACTAGAACAGAGGCAAAGAAATGACAGGACCTCAAAATGGAAACTGTACCAACTGGTGATGCCAATCTCAATAATGCCACTGCATAATCAATGGGATTGTAATTGAACATTGCCTCTCCACTTTGGCAGGACAATCGAAATCATCAGAAAAGTTTTAACTTTCTGACACATCTAAAGAAAAGGCCTTGTACTTTTCATTAGATCAGACGAAGTTCACAGAGCATAAAGACAAATCTTAATTGGTAAAAAATCAAGAAAAAATCTTCAAAGCCAACAAAGATATCACTGATTAATTGACAACCAAGACGCGTAAAAAGAAACTGCAAGTTGACTCAGGAGAGAACATCCGATGAAGGTCCAAATTGATCTAAAATCCCCTAAAGACCATAAACATAACCACTAGCTGTTGTAGGCCAAGTGAATATCAAAGTGGCTTTTGAAATAATTGTCTAACAAATTAAAATATTCCAACAATAAATGAGATTGTTAGCCTTTAAAGTAAGAAAGGCTTACCACAAGTTTGGAACCAAATTGAAGAACACCATGTGGAAGCACAGGAATGACTGCAACGGTCTGCAAACCAGAAAAACTTGCCGATTAAATACTCCAGTGAGAAATGTGATAGACAAGAATAACAGAAGTCAGAAACAAACAAATAAATAAATGAAACACTTTTAATACCTGCATTCCGGCCAAAAATTGGTGTTGCAAATCTGTCAGAACCTACACACAGACAGAAAAAATTCATTTGAAATTTGGTTATAGATTTAAATAGAAAGGACACGAAAAAAAACTCGTATAAGTTCTATTGTAACTGAAATTATGTCTCAGCAGACTCAACAAACAGTGGAGCCTAAGAAAATAGAACACATTGACCTTAGATCGAACATCCTAAAATAAATAAATACATAAATAATCTAGAGAGGGAATGATACAGAAAATGGACAAAATAGCCCAACTCCACACATTATAAACAGAAAGAAACTATGTGATAAAACCAGTGACAAGCTTAAAACTCACGTACTCAATATTGAAATAATACAGGAATCCACATATAACAAGGCTAAGATATGGGCAAGAAGTAGAACTAATTAAATCCTCTTTCTGGAGTAAGATTTATCAAATTTGCAAACATATGTTTAAATGCACAGACAGAATAAACTAAGTCACTTTTTTTAAATGCTCCAACGTTTAGCATTACACAGAAAAGATAAGTTCTCCAGTCATTTTAACTATTAAACAATCCTATACCAAAAATGGACCAATCAGTCAAAAAGACAGTCTTATGTAAACTGGTAGGGATTAAATTCTCTTTCTTAGACAATCATTTACTCTTGGGAGGACTATCATAATTAGTTCCTAAATTATGGTAAAATCTATCCTTATTAGCAATGTCCATTAAAAAGAGTGGAGCACTGCAAATGAAAGAGTGACCATAATTTTTTTCTCCTAATCTTTGCATTATTTGGAATATTTTTAAAATAAAAGGGACAAGATTAAATAAACTAAGAAACTTCCATAACATCCACTGGGAAGCCATCCTCACTAATTTGCAAGATCTCTGGACGCATAACCAATGACAAAAACATACACAGGTTTTAAGATATGATACCACTGATAGATATCCATGTCTCATGTTCTGTTGAAGAATCCACTGGTGATCTCCTGTAAAAGCAGCACGACCAACCATCCTGTAGCACGAACATAAAACGGTAGCAGCAGTCAAAAAAGTGAATGCCACGCCAATAGAAAGAACTTTCATAAATCAAAAAAGAACACACATACCCTTCCCCTAACACATGGACCTGGTTATTAATCAGCATCTTGTTAATTAGAATCGGTATTCTATCTTCGGTAAGATGCCCTTCTCTTTTATCATATCCAGAAGTTTCTGAGAAGCCTGGCTCATAATGATATGCTTCCCAAACCAATAACCTGGAAAATATCACAAAAAAGGCAGTTCTTCATACGCAAGGAGGAAAAAAACACAAAAATATGAAATAGGAATCCAGCTTTAACAAAACAATAAAGAATCATGAGATCAATATTAATCTTTAAAAAAACAAAAATAAAATTACTTTCGGAGATTCGGAACAAAGGAAACATCCAAGTAGTTCACGTTCGAAGTTCAAAAGCTTCGGTCTTAGATGTAAAGAATCGTACTTTTCGATTTTAAGCAAGACAGAATCGGAAAGGAAATTTTTTTATATAGAACAAGATCGTCAGAAAGCACACAAATCTGTGCAGGTGAATCTATCAAATTCATCTGAATCTACTATACGTATAGATTCTCAAAGAACAACCCGAACAAACACAAAATTCCAAAAGAAGAAAACAGACGTCAAGATTTCCAAGCCAAAAAACGCACGAGAACGTTTACTTGGTAATTAATAAACAGAAAGGAATCAAGCTAATAACACGGTTCAAAGACAGACAGAGAAAGAGAGATTCTTTAATTAAACGAAAAAGGAGAAAGATCGAGAACAAAGTAAATGCAGCTAAACTCACGACGGATTCTGATGACCGAACTTCCAGAAAACGGCATAACACCATCCATTCTTGCCGCAAAGACACTTCAAAGCTTCTTGCAGAAGAAGACCCATCTTTATGGCCAAAAGCCAAAAAGAACAAACAGCTCCAAAATATCAGGCGAAACCAAGCCGATTATAAAGCACAGAACGAGATGTAATATCACCAAGAAAACACCAGTTAGTCAGTGCCGGATCCAGTACATTCTCCGACGACCGGTAACTCGCTGTCTAACTTCCCCGGCACGATCCTCTTCCCGCCTGTTTCGTCCTCAAACCACCACTCCTCTTCCTCGCTGGCTCCAGATTCCCCGCTATCATCTTCCTGCAACCCATTCTCCGGCAAGAGCGCCGAAAACAGAGATCGAAACGAGAAAGAAAGAAAGAAAGAAAGCACGCGAGAGAGAGAGAGAGAGAGAGCTAAAGCGAGGGAAAGTTCAAACCCTAGAATTCGCAGAGATTAGGTATTCTTGTTCGAACAACCCTACACTATTCCACAAGCTCTAATCTCGTAGTTCTCCATCAGCTTCTCCATGACGTTTCGGAAACAATGAAAAATCTCACAAATTTCCAAAACCAAAAATAGATTTTAAACGGAAAAAAAAGGCAAGAAAATATCGAATCGAAACAAACAAACAACACTTCTTCGGGGTAGTTTTTTGGCTCAAGTTTTCTCTCTTCGTTCGTTTCTCTATTGCTGCTGCTTCTGCTTCTTCTTCGTCTAGCTTTCTGGCCTCGCTGTTTGTAGTTTCTATTTCGGACGCCAGTGCACTAAAATACGCCCTTCTCGTTCTTAAGACCCCTTTTTATGAATATTACGGTTGTGCCACTGGTTTGTCGTGTTGTGGTCCTTTTGGCTTTTACGGGGTTGTGTGTTGGTGTAGCTATCGGAAGGACTGAGCGATGTTGAAGAATGAAGACCAAACCCGATGAAGTAGTGGAAAGCTGACGTGTCGTTTTATTGCCCACAAGAATAAAACGTATTTACGAGAATGCCACTGGGTATTTAACTTATTAATTATAAATTATTGAAGATAATGGCATATTAATATAATATTCGTATAAATAAAATAAAATAAAATAAAATATGTAATGAATGGTGTTGTGTTGGTATTTTAAATTTGATACTGTGTTCTATTCTTTTCTTGCTGTTTGGTGTTGGGTTTTATATGGTATTATAACTGACGCTGCCAGGTATTGTCTTCACCTTTTTTCTTATTTAAAATTTAACATTTTTTAAGGTGGTTGTGATGGTTCTGTTCTACTGTATACTGTTTTTCTTTTAATAAAATTAACTACATATTTTTAGGGTTTAGTGGGTTGGTATATGTGCATGCATGGTTAGCTTAATAAGGATTCAGGATCACAGCCGTTCGATTTGCGATCGAACACCCATTTTTTTTAAACCCTGAATATCAGACAATCATTACGACCAATTGCCTTGTTCTTCTTCTATTTCTTTAATATGGGATTATATTATCGAATCAAAAGCATATTTTCGTAATCAAATTTAGTTTCGTTGTTTTTCTATGATATCAAAAATATTCAAAAATGTTTTTTAATTAAATTGTTTTCTTATTTTTAATTAAATTGTAAATTAAATGTTGTTAAAACAGTTAAAAAGATAATCAAAATATATCATAAAAATTGTTGTTGACAATATATGTACAGATATTGTTTTAAAAAAAAAAGAATTATATATGATAAGCATCAAATGCTATGCTTGAATAGTATAAGAATACACTTTGAAAATTATATAATTTAATTTTATTACTCTAGCAAATAAGCTTAATTAGATTTATAATTATAATAATCATCATACGTTCTCAATTATAATGTATTAATTTCCTTAATTTCCATTAAATTTTAATAAGAAATAATTCTTCAAACTAAGCACCCCCTCCTCTTCTCTCCCAAAAACATACCTACCGTGGGTCGTGGAATGCATGCATATCCGTGGGAACTTAAATAGTAGTCAAAAGAAGGAACTTTAGCACAAAAATTTTTAAAAGAAAAAAAGGAGAAGAAGAATTTTGTTTCAAACACCAAATGCACTTTCATCTTTCTTATTATAATCACGACGTACAGATACTAACTGTGACATCATAATGTACAATTATAACATCATCATCCGATCATCGAAGGGCTAGCATTATGGAATTTCGATACATCAACCTGCTATTTATACTACTGGATCAAAAATTCCATTTCAAGCTTGAAAAATTTAAAAAATGCTGGTCTGGGAGGGACTGAGACCGGTGGAATAAAGAAAGAACATAAAAAGACGGGATATAAGTTGGAGACACATGAGATATATGTGTAACCCTTTGGTATTTAATTATTTTATTTAAACTAATTCTTTATTTTATTATAGATTTTTTTAGGGAAAAGAGCAAAGGTTCATTCAAGCACGTGTCAATGAGTTTAATTAAGCTTGTGATTCATCAACCCAAGAAAATATATATATATATATATAAAGTATTAGGAGGGCTTTTTAAGGGAATCTAGCGTTTCAAATTGATTTACATAAAATAATTTTATTGTCTGAATTTACTATAATTACAATGGGTAAAAAGATGTGCAATGGAGACAAACGGTAGCGTAAGTGGTCCATTTGGTCGTCCGGTCAAGAGCCAATCTATTGGCGGGTGAATTTGAGATTCATACGCTAAAATTGATAAAAATAATTTTTATAGTTTTTGCCAAATATATCTATAACTACGAAAATCGCTTGTTACGTGCTTTCAATAAATTTTATAAAACTATGTATGAATTGTAAACAGCATAATATTTTTTAACAAATATTAACTAACTTTAATGATATAAATCCATATTGTTTCATCCAAAATCAAGAGTTGGATTCTCTTAATTTGTAAGTATAAGAATTTTT
>JAJIYU010015413.1:0-12683 GCA_030144865.1 Tinospora cordifolia
GACAAGAATGTTGGCATTTTGTTTGGCTTAGCAATGGTGTACCACCACTACTCATAACAAGGCAAAATAAATTGTGATCTATCTATGTTAGGCAGAATTACATGAAATTTGGAAAAGAAAAATATACAAGTACTAATTTTTGGAAACATGTCCAATATACAAAGCATCCAATTGGCAAGCTTTCCAGCATATCCACATCAGAAATTTCTGCACAAAGAATCATACCCACAAAAGATCATCTCAAAATGCCTAAGCAAAAAGTACTCTACCTTTTTTGAAGTCCTCCAACAAAGGCTTGTTGATGTAAGGTACATTAAAAGTAGATTAAAGTGGTGGCCAAATAGCAACAACTAGATCATTCAAATTATTAAACCACAAAGAATGCCTTACAGGTAACCAGAATGCTCAGTAATAGAAGATTCATATAACATGGAATGAAATATTAATAATTTAAAAGATCTCAACCAAGTAGGTCAAAGCAGTGCTTTTCAGAAAACACAGAGAAGTAAATGTTGATCATCATCATCACCATCTCCAGTCGAATGCTCCATTCTATTTAACAGTTTTTCCCACTCATTCTCCGAAGGAAAGCCCCAAGGAACTATCAAGTATCAAGATGAGGCTTAATCCTTCATAGAGGGCCTGCCTCACAGGAAAACTCAAGCTGAATCCTTAACCAATCTAGCCAAACTACAGGCCCTAATGAATGACCACAGCACGCAAAAAACTAAACTTCAAAAATGATCTTATTTGCCTCTTTTTTATTTACTTTATTTTTTTTCCAATGTGTAACTCAAGAAGCAGCTAGGAGAACATTTACCCCCAACATATCCCCAGAGAGATCAGTAAACCATCTTCAATCCTCCCTATTCATTCTAAATAACATTTCACCGAAAATACCATGGAAGTTTCCTCTTATAAAAGAACCAAAAATCCTTAAGAAGTTAGACTAAGAAACAACCAATCAGCCACTATTTCAAACTTCAATACAATCCACATCCTTAATCTTCCAGGGCATAAAATTCTCAATAATAGAAAATAATTTGTATGAATTAACAAAATGTGGTGGCTTTTGAATATCAACAATTGGAGAAAACATGATTCTATTGCCTAATACCAAAAAATCAGAAACAAAACTCAACATAAATCAAATGGCTCAACTTTCTCCACTTTGCTCAGTCAAAGGCTAAGTCCACACATAAGATCAAATTATAGTAAGTACATTATTTCTTCATTATCTCTATCCATGTTATTTCATGTCTTTTTAGGCATCTATTCTGTACCATGTGATGTTAGAAAGTCACTCTTTCTAAGTGGACACTGAAACTTGTATCTGTATCACGTGAAATCTGCCCAATGCCCTACATAAGATTTCACGGCAAATACGCCAAAAAAAAAAAAAAAAATTAAAATTAAAACCGTCAATCATTTTTTTTAAAAAAAAACAAGTTAAATTTTTTTTTTTAAAAAAAAATCAGTCTTCCAAATTTCGATACAACTCACACCCTAGAATTTCTAGAGCCTAATTTTCTCAATACTAGGAGCAGATTGGAATGAAATTCCAAAAAGTGTGACTTTCGATGATATGTTCAATCAGACTTTTCACATAATTCCCTTGCCCAAACCCTAACTTCGTGATCAAAATTAGAAATTCAATCCAAAACACTCTCAAAGACCCAACCTACTTCCAATTCTTGACGTGTATACATAAACTAAAAACAGCTGAATAATCAAAGATGGAACAAAAGGGTACACCTCTGAATATCTTTCTTCTGGGCCAACAAGCACTCTAAAATGCACTCTTTGCAGAACACATGGCCCTTCTGACAACAGAGAGGATCAATGAATGGCTTCAAGCAGAGACAACAAGCGTCGAAGGGCTTAATCGAATCCTTCCCAAGCCTCTCTTTTTGAGTCCCGTACCCTAGCTTTCGCTTCTCGTCGTATGTGAAGAAGGCGAGATCGTTGTTGTTCTTCGAGTGTCGCTGCGGCATCTCCTCTCACATAAATCGATAAACCCTAATTATTGCTGCGATTGAGGCTGTAATTTCTCCGTCGATGGAGAAGGAGAGAGCGATCGCGAAATTCTGTAATTAGAGCTCAATGGCGAGTGCTAGATTCTTTGTCGCTGTGTTGACTTTCTACGGTCGAGTTTGTGTCGGTTCGGACTCCAAATCCAACCGACCCGGACCTCCCTTGACCCGGTCAATCTCGAGACTCTCTTCTCATTTTTTATTTTATAAATATATATATATATATATATATTATTTGAAAGCCTAATTTACCTGAAAATTAGTTTTTTTTTTTAATATTAGAAGTATTTTTGTAATAAATTAATAAATCAATATTTAAAATAAATATGAACAAAACCATGATTTAAAATATTTCTCATTTATTATTTACGTGACACGCTTACTCGTGAAAAAAAAATAGTTAAAACTTTTTTTAATAAATTAGTTTGGTACAGCGAAAACTAAAAAATGCTTTCATTTTAATTTGTGGTATATGTGAAAAATCTCTTAGTCTGAATAACACTCACTAATTACAATTCATTAATTCAAATAATTATTTATTACTTTGATTAAAGTTTGCACTAGTAATTACTTTTGGTGTTATGGTCATATTCTAGAAATTTGATAATGTTTCTAGTGTCTTATAGCAAGCTCTTAGAGTAGTTTATATGGTTTTGAAATTGATAAGCAATTGAAGAAATCATAAAAAGAATTTCATAATTATATTTCATTTTGTTTAATTTTTTATAAGCAATAAAGAAAGATCCACGATCCATCATTTATCAACCTAACTTAAAAAAAAAAAAAAAAGAAAGAAAAAAAATCCTTGAGGCCTAAGCCGAAAGGAAGATCAAACTCTGCATATAATATATTACCTAGGACAAACAGGGATTAGATAGTGTAAACTGTACATGATGTAAAAAGCGCAAAGGCTTATCACAGGAAGTAAAAAAGCTAACTGTTGATAATATAGAAGGGTGACTAATATCTACGGCATATTTGCATGCACCTGCATAAGTAACATGTGGCATGGGGGCATGTACGCACGTGTGTATCAAGGCAAAAGAGCGTTTGGGCATCTTAGAATACATTAGATGCATGACATTTTATACTTGCACACATACGCCGTCACAACTAGTTGAGGTGGTCTGGATTTGAGTTTTTCAAAATTGATGTAGATTGGATGGTTGAGATTGTCTGATAGAGATTAAATTTGATATGTCTAGATTCAATGAATCATGAGTCGATGTGTAAGGTCTTAGTTTGATGAATTAAGATCTCATGACAAGTATAAGGTGTGTCGATTGGCACTGTTGTATAGAATTCGAATAGATATATACGATGCAATGATGCAAAAAAAAGTGCAACATGATCAAAATCGTTAAATCGTAACTGGAATTTTATTGGCACGAAGATGATCATCACCATTAGCTCTTATCCAAAGGCTAAAAGATGCAATCCAATGGTACATTAAAAGGTACCATGATCGGCCTTATATGTTTATAAATAGAGAATCCCATTTTTTTAATTTTTTTCATCCAAAAATTACATATTTAGTTTATTTCTATTTAGCCTTAATCTATTATTATTATTATTTTGTTCAATTTACATTTATTATCATATCTAATTTGTAAGTCTTCATTAGTCGTCCCTTGCGTATTTCCAACACTTAAAACCATAAATTTACCTCCCAAGAAAATTATTCTTCTTAAAAGACACCCTCAATTGCATAAAGATATCAAACATAAATCTACTTTTTATAAATTATTCATTCAAACCGATTTATATTTGAATACTTCCTTTAATACCATCTTATCCAAATGATATAATATCAAACAAGGTCATGACATAAAGATTTCATTTGGATTTGGAGACAAACTACCTTTGTTTGCCTCTTTGCTTTTCTTTCTTTCTTTTGTTTGTTTGTTGATGCCATATTTATCTAAGAATGTTTTCGGGGAACAGCTTGGGGGATTGAAAAGTTTTTGATGTGAGCTTATATTTGCTAGCTTACAAAACCACTTAAATCATCAAAAGGAACATTTCAATTTGGCTTGTAGTTTGAAGTTCATTCACTTCCCTTGCAATACCATTTTTTTTATTTATATATTTTTTAAAATTTTCTATTTTCCTATGTTCTCTACTTTTATGCAATAATACCTACAAAAAGCAACACGATAGTGATAGCACTAGTCCAATTAAATATGGCAATTCACACCGATATAAAGTGACCTTGAAAGTTATTGATTTAAAGCATACATATCTAAAATATAGTAAGTTATAATATTAAAAAATAATTTTGTTAAATTGATTTAATATTTGTTTTTTGATTAACAAAAAATTGCTGCATAATGTTAAAAACTTTTTACTTTATGAATGGGTACTTAGAATTGTACAAATTAGACCTATTTAAATAAGAACAAAATGAGAAAATTTAAGAAAAGTGGAAAACACAAACATTTTATATGCAAAAGCCTTATTCAATATAAATGTCTACTAATAAGATGCAATAGAATTAAATAAGAAGTTATAGATCCTAAAAAAGGTCAAGGAAATAGCTTTTTGGCCTAGAGACTTGTGACATTCCTTATATGCAAAAAGAGGAGCAATTGATACTAGGTTTAGGTACAACGACCGTTGCGCACGAATGTCGCTCTATCAGATATACGCTAAATATCCCTTCTCATTTGTTAAGGAGATCCTTGAGGGTATCCTCCCAAAGAATGTCAAAGTAGTATACGTCTATATGTAAAAGGAAAAGTCAAACCGTTTGAGCACATCGAAAACTAAAATCACGAATGGAGTTCAAGGGATATGACAATGGTACCATGGGTAGAGGCTTTCATATCACTATTAGTAGTTCAACTCAAAAATGATTTTTGAGACCAAAACTATGTATAATACACTATTTCCATGAGTTGCCTATAAATTTATGAAACACTTTGTGGGTGAAAAAGGAGAAAAAAAAAGAAGTAAGGTAATGGCTCGTTAGCTATTTAACAAAAGTAGAAATAGATGTTGAAGGACCATTACTAACAATTTGAAGATGTTTAACTCAAGGTCAATGACTCTAACAACAAAACAACAATCACAACCTTTTATGTTGAGCTGACATCTAGAGAGATTCCATTACTTTTTGGTCAAAAAGAAAGCTTAAACATACATGAAAGTCCTAAACTAAACTACCTAGAAAAGTACATCAACATTAATAAAATAGTGAATATAGATAAGAACGAATAAAACTCTTCCAATTATACAAAATAATACAAGAAGAGGGAAAGGGAGGATGAACACGAGGAAGAAGTCAAGGTGATAAAAAGTCAAATAATGATCAATTTGAGAAGAATAGAGGCATGCAAGTGTTCGCATAACCTACACACCTACACACCTCTCACCACTTCAAGGGAGCAAATTCTCTTGAACATAAAAAATACTGAGTACCTGAAGTGGTTAATAGAGCTGTACATGCTACTACATCAGTTAGACAAGAGAAAGTACCGTCATGTTGTTACTTTCATTTTACAATTAACGATTTTTGTAAGTTAACAAGTTCTACAAGTAATACAATGATGAATGAGGGTGACGTCCATGAGAATTAAGTCGCTAAAATTGAAGTTAAATAATTCCATCTATACTTGAAAAATAAAATTGTAACGATTAATTGTCTAATTAAACTAATTAAAAAATTAAAAACTAAAACTAAAGATTCTTGCATTGAAGCATGGGAGTTTAAAGTATTAGGCAATGATTTGATGGTCATTTAGCATGAATTCCAATTTTAAGATTAACGGGCGTATCCATCCCAATTGAGGTTCAAAATGACCTTATTTTAGTCAATAGTCGTTACAAAGAAATCTTTATTGGTTCTACCTCATCTTTTTTATGAAGAGAATGAATCTTTTTATCGAATGATCATAAAAAAATCGGTCTGAAGGAAGATTCAAAACCAAAAATAGTGGTATTTGCTAGCAACAACATAATGAAGTAGTCAATCAATATAGATTGATTCGAAATCTTATTCAAATCCAATATAACACCTAGGGGTACATAAGAAATGTATCGAATCGATTCTTTTTAATGATAATGAATAGATCTGATCCCAACTTTGAATATGGAATTCAAAAGGATCAAATAGGAAATGATAATCTTAAAATGACAAATTTTTACCTTTTGGTGAAAATTAGAATATTTAGAAAGTCATTAAGTTTAGATATGTGTTGTTTAGATCATATAGATAGTTATATCTCAGTCCTACTCTAATTATATGGTTTACATTTCTTCGAATATATAGAGCGTGTTATGTCTCGTCCATTACCACATTGAATTAAAATCAATTGATCAAGCATTTAGACGCATTTATTACTTAGATGTGAACTCAATTCTACAAACAAATACATGCCATTAAAATATATATTTTTTTTAAGAAAAAAATGGTAAACTAAACAAGTTGTATCATATCTTAATTTAAAAAATTAGCCCATGTTTGAGAAAGAAAGAACACATACCAAATTAATTGATATCATTATTGTTTACACAGTTATAAGGTAAGACACGCTCCGTTGTACCCTAAGCTGGGCCCTTTGCTTTTCATATTCTTCTCATTCTTTTTTGTTTCTTCTTTATATATATATATATGCTTATGTATATATGTACGTATATTATTTTAGAAAATTGTCATGTTTCAACCTATTGTATAACTCTTAATTCACCTACAAAACAAAGGAATACAAAGTGCAAAGAATGCATATTAATCAAAGATTAAAAATTTAACTACATATTAACATGCAACATGTAAGATTATTATAATGACAATTAACAAATGATTCAAGGAAAAATTCTCTAAAAATCACAATTATTTTCTTGAATTAATTTAATTCATCAAACGAATGAGAAACACCTAAACTCACCTAGAAAACTAAGCAAAACATTTAAGTTAGTTCAAAATTAATTAACAACACAAATTAAACAAAAAAGACAACTTTAAATTACCTAATTGCATATAAAAACCTATTCAAACTCATACAAAATACTCTTGATAAATCAACTCATCGCACCATGATCACAAGGATCACAACCACATCACAAATTAGTGTTTTGATCTCAAAGAGAAAGCCAAAGTGTTAATTTGTAACACTCACCGGGACCCACCCATGTCATGACGTGTTACTCACAAAGTATTGTCCCCTGCCCTTGGGGTTTTCCTCCGCCTCCGTGGAGATTCGAACCAAGGACTTGGGGCATAAGTACCTTGTTCATTCTTCATCCACTAGCTCAATGGTAGAATGAACAAGGTACTTATGCCCCAGGTCCTTGGTTCGAATCTCCATGGAGGCGAAGGAAAACCCCAAGGGGAGGGGACAATACCTTTGAGTAACATGCCATGATGTGGGTGGGTCCCGATGGGTGTTACATAATTCAACAAGGTAATAAGAGGAATTTGTTACGGAATAGGAGTATACTAGACCCTTTCTCTTGATATGAACAAAAGAAAGCTATCCTGGGAAATCCAAACAATATATCATAGAGATATCGAAAGGATAACAAAACCTTCAAGTGTTATATTTGAGGAGCGCATACATGCTCAACTGATGCTCATGATTGACCAAGAAAAGCAAATGCGAGTAGATTTTGTTATTACTTTCACCAAAGAAGAAGGCGAGTGATATATGCCACCCTTTCACGGATGCCATAGTCATGATCACCATGGATGTGATAAATTGTAAGAGTCCATCATATTTTAATAGGCAATGGGAACTTGATAGACATATTACGTTTGCTGGCATTTGAAACATTTGGCATCAAAATAGACTAACTCAACTCGATGGATGTCCTAGTCATTAGGTTCACAAAAGATAACACATTGTTGGAGGGTTGTATTTTTCTTTTAGTTACCATTGGGAAAGAGACAAAAATCATGTATGACGGTGAACATCCTGGTCATTAAGAGATCTTTTGCAAACAACATCATCATCGATTGACTTTTTGTTAATGATTTGAGGGTTGTTCTTACAACATATCATTTTGTCCTCAAGTTTTTGACATTACAATGATGGTAGGTGTCATGAGAGAAGCCAAAAAAACTCATGAGAATTTTAGCTTGTATCCTTGAAGAATAAGAGGCTCCACACCTTGATGGCTAGCTTGACAAAAAGAGATCATGCAAGTCAATAGGACAATCAATTAAAACTTAGGTCCAAGAAGCGACTTGTCAAACTTGGAGGCACAAGGTAGCAAAAAGACGCATTGAATCAAAACAACTATGAGCACAGAGCTAGCAATCTATAATACCCTAAATTCTCTGTATTCAATTAAATAAAATTTATCATTTATTCAGTGAAATTTGGGTATAAAATGAAACTAGGCTCATTTTAGGGTTAAATTTGACAGGTTCCAAAACTCTCATCTAGTGCCCTTTAGGGACCCAAAACAACTTGAAATGAAGTAAGATGACATGAACCAACTAATGGGACAACATATCCAAAAATTAGAACAATTGATCGACGTTAAGATTTTCATTTGCAAAACACCCTTCAGGAGTCCAAATTATGAAGGAATTGACATTTGGGATACTTCGAGGATCGAAATGGCCTAAGACGAAACAGAATGACATGAGTTAACAAAATGAATAACATATCCAAAAATCAGAACAATTAGCCAAGATTTGAATTTTCATTTGCCTAGTGACCTCAGTGGATCTTAAATAAGGAAAGTTTTTGAGAAAAAAATCACTTCGGGCCAAACCATACTTTAAAATGTGCATTAGGTTCATGTGATTCCAAAGCTATAGGTTATAAATAATAATTCCTTGTAAATAAGGAGATATTAATTTTTATTTTATTTTTGTGAACCCATGAAGTCATGACCACCCCTAACATGTGGAAGTCATATGAGGGAAACACCATGATCATGCGCGCCCTACCCTACCCAAAGCTCCATGAGAAGTGTCCATTTGAATTCATCAAAAGTGATCCCATATGCCATACAATTGATCATGTATGCCCACACCTACCCAAGAAATGAGATGTCCCACAGGAATTGAAAAATCCAAGAAGAGTGATTCTATGTACACCAAACTTGATCATGTATACCATGCCCCATTTGTGCTAAACTGGTCCACATGTGTGTGTGTGTGTGCACATGTGAATAACCCAAATTAGAAGGGTTTGAAATCTGAAACGTGCACCCAAAAAACCCTAGCCATCCCATGCGCATAAGCCAAGAAAACCAAAATAGAAACTTCATTTTCTTTCCTTTTGGCACCAACTCATGGGTGTACACTAAAGGGTGCACCATACTTAGAGTTTAAATTATTTAATGAGTTTCCTTGAGCTTAGATTTGCATATTAGACTATGATATAGTGTCCCTTCAAGTTTGATTGCATACTCTCCTTGCTTGACGCCCAAGTATGGAGAAATAGTAAGCATTCTATGTGTGTTGGTGTGATGAACAAGCAAGAGAACCAAATAAGAAAGTTTTATGAGCAAGATCCTATCTAAAGGAGGACATCCCAATTGATATTAGGCTAGATAATTAAATATTAGCTCATGAGAATTTGACAAGTTTAAGTGGGCCTATGAGCACACTTGTTTTATTCAAGCCTAGCCATCCACCTTCGTTTGGAAAGTTGCCCAACTTTGTGAGCTGCCCTAGATATCCCCTAAGTGGTCATGAACACCTATAAATACCCCCTCTTGCTCACATTCATCTGATTTCAAAGCAAAGAGTTGACACTTTCTTCTTTGCTTCTTCTTGCCCTCTTCTTGACACCTCTTCTCACTCTCTTTTCTCTCTTGTGTGAGAAGTTCTTATTTTAGTATTGTAGAGAGTTCTTGAAGTAGTTTTGTTGGTAATTAGAAGTTCTTGAAGTAATGAATGTGGTAGATAAGGGGAACCTCTACCAAATTCTACAAAGAAACTCAGATTGCGGTGGAAGGGATTTCTTGAACTTCTACTTTGCTCTTTCAAATTTCTAGCATGTTCATGTTTGTTTAAATGCTAGTTTTCGGTATGTTTTATTTTACTTTCAGCATGTTTAATTTTAATTTTAGTTTAGCATGTGTTTATGTTTTAATCACTCATGAGAGCATGTCATGCTTAGAATCCATGTTTAGGATTTAATTCAATGTTTCGAGCATGTTATATGATGTTTTCATGCTTTCTTGGCTGTTTAAAATTTTGAAATTTACATTTTAAATTTCTTTTATGATTATGTGATCTTAAATATAAGAAATTGAAGATAAGAACCACGTACCGTCATAGTGACCCGTATGTGGGTGCTATGGGTGTTCTTAACAAATGCTTAGAGTGTGTGGT
Source organism: Tinospora cordifolia (assembly GCA_030144865.1). NCBI lineage: Eukaryota > Viridiplantae > Streptophyta > Magnoliopsida > Ranunculales > Menispermaceae > Tinospora > Tinospora cordifolia. The sequence continues at coordinate 10,327 of JAJIYU010015413.1, forward strand.
TGCGGGGCACAACTAAGGGATACTTGGTGTGTGGCATCCAATGAAAAGTGACAAAGAAATGTCTTTCCACCCTAAAGAAGGATATCTAAATTAAGAAAATTAATGGAGTAAAATCTCTTTCAGTCTTAACGTCAACTACAACCACAAAGTTGTGTGAATCATTTAATGTATGAAAGTGTTTGAATTTAGATGTGTTATTAATTTGAAATAGTACCTTAGTTGTTTAATGAATGATCCACTGGGCTATGTGTTCACCCCTTCTTTTTATTTTTCAGAAAATTGGATTACATGAAGACTATGAATTTTTGAAAGTGTGCTTGTAGAAAGTTTATATTGTAAGGGCATAGTACCCCAAATTTTGAATTAAAGACTTCGGCTAAATTTTACTTTTGAATTTTAAAGTTATGTACTCAATCTTTGGATTTGATTCAAGAATGTAATCTTTTTATTTTATTTGAATGAATAAAGATTTGAATTTTCCTTTATTCATATGCATTATCTTATTGAATATTAAACTCAATGAAAGTGTATTTATGAGTATTTCAATAAGTGTTATAATAAAAGAATTGAGATGCAAGTTGTGTACTTATAAATATAATATAAGACCTAACCCACCCTATGGTTGAGCTTAAATCTGTTTCTTGGGGGTTGGGATGTTACATAAAGATTGTAATATCTTACATTGGTTCGACTCCAGGGAGATTCTTGGGCTAAATGTGCATTTGCGAGTGTCTCATTGTGCCTAACATTTTTGAGAAACTCAAGTTCGAGTCTTGCCAGAAACAAAACCCTTCATCCAGTCAGTGGTGACTAAGCTGGGGACAATATCGTCATGATAGACCCAAGTTGTTACAAATGGTATTAGAGCAGCTTTGTGTGTATTGGAGGTATGAATCTCAAGGACATGATTGTTCCCAAGGGGGGTGGATTATAATATCCCACATCGGTTAAACTTCAGGAGGATTCTTGGGCTAAATGTGTATTTGCGGGTGTCTCATTATGCCGAACGCTTTTGGAACACTCATGTTCGAGTCTTGCCAAGAACAAAATCCTATACCCAGTCAGTGGTAGCTAAGGTTAGGACAATATTATCATGGTAGGCCTGAGTTGTTACCCAAACTAAGTCATTTAAATAGTAAGATAATACAAAAATATATTTGTCCATTCACATGATGATATGCCCAACATATCAATGGATGTTATTTTCCATAACTTCAATGTCAACCAAAAGATAACACCCATACTATAAAAGAGGAAAGCATTTAGTGCCAAAAGAGCTCAAGCCCGTAAGAGGAGGCTAATAAGTTCATTCCTTACAAGGTGGTGATAAGAAGCAATCTAAGCAAGAAGACGAATGAACAAGATAATCTTTGAGCAAGATGATTCCCGTGTAAGAATGAAGTAGAGAAGGAAAAAGCTGAATAACATTATGAGTGTTGGGAATGTGTCAAAAAAATGATTAGGTAGCATTATTTATAAAGGCATCTCTCGAATCATATATCCTTTGATGATAAATAAAATGAATCTTGAGGAATATTCAGTGGTGTTACTTGGCAACTGAACTAATGTGATGGTTACTAAATGAAAATTCTTAAAGGTTAGAATATTGAGGACATCCGATGGTGTCATATTAAGTATTCAAACGAACATGACAAACAAAGTAATAAAAAATTGGAACATTAAGAAGAACTAATGGCAATGATCCAATTAACCAACAAATAATGCATGTGAGAATTTCAAGAAGAATGTAAGGATCATGATTCAATTACCCAATGATTTGTGCGAGAAGGGATGTTGAAGATAATGAAACGACGTAAAGAAGTCTTCAACCCTTAAACAATGACATAAGACTTAGAGGGTAAAATGTTTGGCCATCAATTCGAATAAAGTTGCATTGTCTCTGTTCAAAGTTGTAAAAACACAATAGTCATGTTGTACATAATTTTACTAGCTTAGGTCAGATAATTTACATAATCCATCTCGCAAGTTCAAGCACCACTGTGCCAACCAAGTTTTTCTTTCAAAAAAATTTAAAAAGTGAGTGTTGTAAGGTGACTCAACAACTCCATTTTGAAGAACTCCCTTGTGTGTCTAGCTAAATTGATTATGATAACTAGGTTTAGTTAGATTTTATCGACCCCAATTAAAAAACCAACTAAGCAAAAAGATTAATTCAATGTATCCAAGTATGAATATGAGTACCTCAGACATAGATACTCCTCTCAAACATTGATAATATATCATTCGCAGCGGGCCTCATCTATTAATATTGTTGTAATCGTTCATGGAGACATTTTTTCATAACTATTGCCAATAAAAACCAGTGTTCTTTCTAGTCTTCTTTTCTTTTCTAGTGT
>JAJIYU010015414.1:0-12680 GCA_030144865.1 Tinospora cordifolia
CAACCACATCAAAAGTGCTCTTAGCTATTGGAATACGTGAAAGGAAAATATGCAATGCTCAGAAATCCAGATATATGCTGTGTCTTGTAGGACTAGGAAATGAACTGAGAATTCATGAATCAATACCATCTCCAAAGATCAAATTCCCCCAAATGATCCCAATAATGCCATTGGTGCTCTTGAAGGATACTTTGATGGCCATAGGCATTAAGCACAGAGACCTGATGTCTCCATGTTTATTTGTCCTACCATTGATGTTTGAGGTTGTCTTTGGGAAAGTCAAGTTCAGAACACCGATCTAATTTTCAAGCTTAATCTAACTAAAAAAAAAAAAAAAAAGGCAAAGCAGTCATTAATTTATAAATAAAGAAAAAACACCTCAAACAATTAAATTGATTGCTACCAGAATCTAAATCCACCCAACTAAAGAAATATCCAGCAACTTTTGTAACGTATGTGACTTCTTGTCCCCAACTTTAACAATTATTATAAATATAATCTAGTTTTTCTTCATTAAAAAAAATCAATTGGTGTTGAAGTATTTGTAAACAACCAATAATATGTCTAGCAACCAAAGCAATATGATGAATATACCAACAAATTCCTAAGGCAACCAGTTGTCCACAGGTGAATGGAAGGTATACTAGTGCTATAGGCATCCTTCATGCATTTGCCAGTAAAATGTGTCTTTAGACACAAAAACAATGAATGAAATGAATTAAAAGCTAGTGATGATGAATACCGGTGTATAACTTTTACTCTCTTTGAACTTCTTTTCCCATTCTCTCTGAGCAGTTTCCTCTGCTTCATATTGATCTACGAGCTGTGCCTGGTTTTCAAGTGCTCTTTCCAGGTTGGCCTCTCTTCTACTTCCAATGATATCAAGACTCGAGTTGGTTCCTTTACTTTGCTCTTCCACGCCATCATAGAGAAACTTTTCTGTATATAGTTTATCTTCCTGCTTACCTGAAGTGTCATCAAAGATCTCAGGTCTATCTTCAGAAAGTCCAGAATCATTTCTAGATACAGAGCCATCTCCGCAATCTTGAGCATCAGGAACAAAAGATTCATCCCTTTCACTATCAGCCACATATCTGGCAACGAAATCAAGTGAGTTATAAGAGTCAAGTATACGCTAGTGCAAATGCATGCATGTGATGCGATGAGGAGAAAAAGGCAGGATGCCTAGGTATTTTGGGAGATTTAAAAGAAAAAAAATTCTGTCGAAGCATTAAAGAATAAAGTTGCAGAATCACATAGTGCATAGTTGCAAAGAACTGAATCCACCACTTGGAGGCAGCACATAAAGAATCACCCACAAAGGCAACCATAACCTTCCGTTCGGCTTTTGTCTCTCCTCTATTATTCAGAGCTCCCTATATAGGCTTTCCACAATATCTTCCCACCTGAGTTAGTCTACCAGAAGGTAGTAGCCATGACATCAATGAATGTACAGGAAAAAAGAAAAAAAAAATTCCTAGGTGCTTCCATTGCATGCCAACTGCATTACCACGAGCATGATTGCCATTTAGTACTGGTATGTAAGTGCGTCATACTTTTCTAGAATGTAGTCCACAAGCACTTTGGATTAACTAGCTAATAGGCTCATAGATGAAACATCTTTTTCAAAATAAATTACCAAAAAAAAAGGAGTGATACTCAAGCTCACATTGTTTCTCTACGCTTTATCTGCCGGCAGGATTTTCCAGTACGTGGTTTTGTAGAAGAACTGGCGGTAGATAAGAAACTGCAGAGCCTCCTGCCTTTATCAATATCAATCTTCTTTTTAAGAAAACTTGGGCTATCACTGCTACTTTTCCAAGATAAGCTTCTACCAGATGAACTTTCAACCTCGGAGACCGACAACCCCTCCATTTTGTTCATCCTGTGCCTGGAGGTAGTAGAATCGTCCCCTTTCTTCAACAAATTATTATCCTCAGTTTGATAGAAGCTTAGGTCATCATCAGAGTTATAATCAAGTGCCCCAGAAATGTCATTGTTCTCCAAAATTGCTAGAACCTCTGCAGTTGCTTTCTCAGCTTTCTTTCTTTGGAGAGTCACAACTTTCAGCTGTTCCTCAAGTTCTGCTACCTATTTCATGTTTAAACCAACACATCAAACATACTTTATTTCAGGAATTTAGCATGTTAAGCATGAAGCCAATTGGGATTGTAGTTCTATAAAATGTACGCACAACATGAAATTGTTATCAAATCATACACAACAAAATTTGAGTATCCATCAAATCATCAACAAATTAAAGGTTTCACCAACTGATGGATGTAAAACATTAACAAAACTAAAAAGATAAAAAGAAATAAAAAACAATTTAAAAAGTTTATTACAAATCTATATAAAGATTATTGTTCTTCAAAATTCATGACTTTGAAGATGACTTTTATGTCACATACATGGTTTGGTGAACACCAAAGAAATGCATGATTTCCTCCTCAACACATGGCCAGGAAAACAAGGAAAAAAATAGAAGAAGAAGACGAAAGAAAAGAAAAAACAGTTCTTCCACCAAAAGGAAACAGGAAGCATGGAATCCAGGAAAACTAACACGTTTAGCCAGCTCATCAGCTCTTTGCCTAGCAACTTTTGAGACAGATCTTTCAGAAAGCAACCTAGCTCGAAGAAAATCAATAGTCATTGCAGCAGGGTCTTCCATATCATTTCTTTTCCTGCAAATTGATCCAAATTTTGTAAAATAGCAGAACAGTTTTTTGGAACAATTTTTGGAGGCTTGAAGCATTAATTAATCCAAGACTTATTTATGAAGTCAGTGCAGTGGATGCATGCATTTTTAAGATGTTAAAAATATCAACAAAAGCCTTTCCAAGTTATAGGCAGTTGGCTATGCGAATCTGAATCATGTTCCATCATTCAATTTTACGCCATTTTTACCAATTATTTCAATTTACAACCTGATTTATTTTTTCCTTCTTGTTCTGTGGCATTAAATAACTTTGATTTCCAATTTCAGTAGTTATTCACCTTCATCTTAAACAGTACCACCAAATCCAACTCTCGCGCATTTTATCGTCAAAAGGATTTCACTAAATTATCACAGATTCCTGCATATGTCATCTATCCATCCCAACAGTAATTATTCTCTACATATCTTAATTTTTTAAAAGTGAAAATTGTGCTTCACAAAGCATGGCTAGGCTACAATTATAGATAATCACTTGAGGAATTTTTTTTAGAATCTCAAAGACAATTTCTAAAATTGAGACCCGATGGCAGCATGCCCACATTTATCAATATATCGATGACTAGATTTTAATTTTTTTTTGGACATTTCTATCTGGTTCTGATATTTCCATACATAAAAACTGAGACATTTCATGAAAAATAATAAAAGTAAAAAATTTCAAATAAGGACATTTGTTGATCGACAACGCTCCATGCCACCATATGTCTAAGCCTGAGTCAACAGACAAGTAAATCACAATTTCAAAAGCCTCCACAAGAGCTCGGGAACAGTGAACACCTCATTATACTCCACCACTAGTTTCAATTTCGGCTCCATCTTCCTCTTAAAAATGTCATTGGACCCAACCACCAACAATCTCAAAAGCTCACAACTGCCGCTGTCCACAAAAGAGTAAAAACCAGTAGAGTTTGACTTAAAAACTCTTAGAAACGCCACTCAAATGAAACCGTTCCATTTATCCAAGACCAGTCAACAAAACAGAAACATCACCAACGTCACTGTCAAAGAAACCTTGACTTCAGAAACAAAAACCCTAAGCACCAGCGCGTCAAAATCAACCGACGTCTCACCATTCTTACTCACCACATAAACAAACTAAGACACAAAATACGCCAATCAAAAACCAAAACCGAAAACTTGAAAACTGAAACAATTTAATTCGATCTCCTTACCTCTAATCTCGCTTCTCCTGATCTACCGCTAGAGAACTCTGCATTGTCAGAACACTCGAACCTAATCCTCAGATTTCCACTCCAAAACCCTATCTTCCATCGAAACTTCCGAAAAAAAAAACACATACACACACACACATGAAAAGTTGAAAATGGCAGTGAGTTTAGCGTTGTTATCACCGAAACGAAGAAGAATTCGAGAGATGATGTGCAGAAATTGAAGTGAGAATGAAAGGAAATGAGAATGAACATACAGAGAGCGGATTGGATTGGATCGTGAAGTGATTTACTCCGATTTCGAGAGTAGACGATGTGAAGCTTCTTTGCCTCGACAACAGGAATGGAGAACACGAGAGCAGAGCAAGAGCAAGAGCTTTTTCTCCGTGTGTGTGTGTGTTTATTAAAATGCGTGCTCTGCTTTGCTCCTGAGAACATCTTTGTCTTTTTGACTTGTTTGTTATTTATTTAAATTACGTTTTTAATTACTCAAAAATCCCCCGGCCTTCCTCAAGAAAATATGAAGTATGTGTGTGCGTGGGAGTAATTATTTATTATTTAATATTGACGGTTGTGTGGCGGTGAAAATTAAATTATCCTATTTAATGATATAGTATTGCTGGCAATGTTTTATATTTAAATTTTGTTTTTAATTTTTACATAATTTTTCTTTTTTTAGTGTGGTTCAAAAACTCGGTCATTCCCGAAGTTCAAAGTTCAAACCAACCATTCTTAGTGACCAAAAGAAGATTTGCTTCCGTTGCCAGCAGTATTAACCTTTTTTTTTTTAAGAAATTAAACTTGAAGCTTTTTAGACTTCAAAGTCACTATTTGACCACCTGCACCAATCCCCTTCACAAAATGTCGTAAATCAAGTTTATCAAAAAAAAAAAAACTAATAATAGTAATAATAGTATTATTAAAGATATTTAGTACAAAGGTTTGTTAAATATTTTTTTAAAAAAATTATCGTAAGTTAGGATAACTTTTAATTTTTATTATTTATTTTAATTAAATATTAGTAGGACTGCAAACTAATTATATCCTTGAAAAATATTCGTGGGTTATACATTCAGGGTACTTCAACTAGTTATTTAGTGAAAAATATAATAATTAAACCATGAGTTTTGAACAAAATAGGACTATGTTTAATATTAATTATTTATTTTAGTTGAAAAAGTTGTATATTATATTATATGGCATTGTTATAATAGTAAAACACTAATTTCAGAAGTTTGTGGGAATAGTAAGTGGGGTAAGACCAAAAATATAAAAGTCTAAAACTCGAAAATGGAATATAAAAATAAATAAATAAATAAATGAAAAAGAAGAGAGCCACATTCAGTAGTACATTCATTAAGCAAAACAAGAGTTTTCTTCTTCTTCCTCTTCACTGGAAAAACACTGGGGTTTCTATTTTCCACAGTACCCCATGCCAGCCTCGCGATGTGGGCCTACACTGGTATAATGAACTTAATGATCCCAAAGTTTGATTTAGAGTGGATGATGAGAAGGATTGGATTATGAAGATGATCAAACCTAACGCTGAAGGAGCTTGGAAATCATGTGATCTTTTGCTCTGATTTTTGTGTATTGTGGTGCACACAAAATCATGGTAGGTATGGTTGGAAGAATAAATTACTTTCTCTCTCTCTCTCTCTCTCTCTCACTCTCTTCATAACTCAGTTCAAAAAAATTTTATTTTGTTTTACACTATTTAAGGTCTTAAAAAAACTAAATCTTTTTGAAAAAATTTATTATTATTACTATTAAATTAATTAATTTTTATTTTATTATTAATAAAGATAATTAAAAAAATTCACAGAGATACCAACATTCAAAATGGCCTCTATTATACTTTTATATCAATACATTTAATAACTGGTATTTTTTAATGACACATCAATTATCAAGGAAGAAGGTATATTCTTTAATATGAAAAAGGAATATGTTAAAGTGATTGTTATATTGTATTTTTTTTTTAACTATAACTCTTACATAGCTAATCGTATGAAACTCTTTTTTTAATTTGCATGATAGAAATTGATTAATTTTATAAAATTGAATAAAATTAATTAGTTCTTTATTTAAATAAATATATCAAATTTTAAAACAATGGATTAGAACTAACATACTTGTAATCTCATGATGTATGGCGCACTAAACATCCAAAAGAATAAATGAGAAATTAAATAAATAAATAAATAAACAAAGAGGTTAAAAATTATAAATAAAGGAGTTATTGTCAATAATAAAAATGTAGCATTGCCCTTATCACACTATATATACCTTAAAGACGTGAGGAGGAATAAAAAAGAAGAATGAGAAACTATAAATAAATAAAATAAAATGAGCCTCTTTTAATTATAGGACGGAAAACATTTTTTTTAAATATTTAGGAATAACAGATGCGTTGTAATTTAAAGCGGGGAAGAAAAAAGATTACTATGAGTAAATAAATAAAAAGGAGGGATCTCTCGTGCTTGTACCGTCATTGTATTGTCCACCACAAAATAATAATAATAATAATAATAATAAAATGCAAAATACAATAATAAACAACTGAAAAGTAATATGTGATTTAATGATAGCGATAATATATTTAAATTGTAGGAGAAGTTTGGCTTAAACGGTAAGACGTAATTGAGTGCTTTAGAAGCTTTGAAGAAAAACAAATGCATTAATGGTTTCTCTTTATAACGCTGGAAGGGTTTGCAAACCAGAGGAGTTAATGTTTTCAGATGATTTGTGGGTGTTGCTCGGTGTGGCAAATATTCATTATACGTATTGAGTAGGTCTTTCACGGGTACCATCCGTTCTTCACCATTAATCATAAAGATACGAGGAATCAAATGACTGGTAAAAATGAAGAAAATGAGGTTGGATAGTATAATTGAGATTCTTATGTTATTTTTTAACCATATTTATATATATATAAAAAAAAGGTATAAAATGCTGTATAAAAGACTAGTAAAAATTTTAAATTATTTTTAATTTTTAAATAACAAAATGTCAATTATGCTCCATTAAATAAAATATTGTTGGGATGGCCGACATGGCCAATGCGAGAAGATTAGTTAGTAGTCTCCAGGAAAAGGGAGAAAAGCTATTATAGTCGGAGATCCTAAGCTTTCATGAGTTGAATCATGAATGAAAATAATATACTTTTTATTTACAAGATTGGATTTTCAAGTTCACTCACATTGATGTTACAGACGTGAGACAGTCAACAAATAACAGGTCATTTTATTCCTTTAGTTGGCATGACATTGTAGTCATACACACAGAGAAGGATCCTCAAAGTCCATGAAAAGCAAATACAAAAATCAATCTCATTTTGATTTAACAAGTTCTAGAAGAGATGAATAACTTAATATCCCAATTATACATAAATTAATCACACCTTCCTCCCACATACATGTTGGTTACAACATATACATCAACATCATCTAAAAGATCAAAAACAACTTCATTACCTCCTTTATCTATTTTTTTTCTTTTTTTCTTTTTTTTTTTTTGGTTAGTCCAACGCGCTCAATTAGCATCAGAATATCTATCTACTATATAGATAGAATCAAATCAAATAAGCAAAAATCTGTTAGATATATAAAAACCGGCTGCCTTCAACGGGAATGGATGAGCTCACAAGAGATTTCTTCCAAGAGAAATCCAAAAATGCCAAGTTCGATATCAATGGCAATCTCCTGCACATGCTCCAAGTTTTTCTTCCATGCATCTGCTTGGCTTCTGAAATCCAATTCCACCATCATATCTATGGTGTTCATTTCAACCTCTTTCCACAACTCTAATCTCTCGCACACCTTCCTCACTAAGTTTGTTGAGTTCAGTCCTCTCTTTGCCCCATCAACTTCTTCTTCTTCTTCTTCTTCTTCTTCTTCTTCTTCTTCTTCTTCTTCAGCCATTAAGTCCAAAACCAATCGTTTCATGTCTCGAGGAATTCTATGGCAGCTGTACAAGTTAGATTGTCTAAGAACGTCTCTTATAAATGCTTCATCCTCTTCGCTTGTATCATCATCAATTTCAACCTCCTCCACCATTTTCTTTTCGAGTACAATGGGATCCAATTCAGCAAGTCTCTCAAATCGACAAAGTTTGTGCAATAACTTTTGTCTTGCTCCTGGTTTACCAAGTAAGGAACAAGGGAATAAGAAATCAGTTTTGCATGTCCAAATATGAAATAATCACATTGATGGCTTCCAACTAGCTAATTTTCCAACCTACACAGTCCAATATGAAACAAAAACAAACATAATCTCATCTTTGATTTTTTTTTTTCCAAGGGCATTTTGGCCTCCTTGTAGAAAGAAAGCCCTACTAATCCTTCCAGATGTCTAAGAGCATTGCTATTCTCACACATAGGAACAGCGTCTCTAGGGTTTTATTCAAATCCAAGACTCCCACCTCATAAAACTCGAACTTAATCACCACCACAAAAATAAGTTCACTTCATTGGAAAACAACAAGGGAAGAAAAAAAAAAAAAAAAAACAAGAAAACGATCTTTTTTTTTTTTTTTTTTGTTATTCAAAACAAGTTTGCAGTCTAATTAATCCTTGCACCACACATCACTACTTGAAATAAGCAAGTAGAAGACAGAGTGTGTCCCATTGATGTCCAAGATCAACATATAACAACAAAGGGGTTGTAAAGACAATTGAAATGTCATGGCTTGATGGAACCATAATGTTATAACTAAGAGGAGGATCAAACACTTGTTACTTTTTCGGATTAGAATGAGAACAAGAAATGTGGAAATGAAGTAACATGCTGTTGCATTTAATCCAGCAAGCAAGCCTCAAAGAACAGAATTCTACAAAGAGAGACCATTTCTTTTAAGCTTTGTGTTTTATGCATAGAAAATGGCCTGAGTAGTTTTAATTGTTGAACATGAAGCAAGAAAAGAAAACAATGCACAACAACTCAAGATCATCATTGTGATAATACAGCAGCAGTTTACAACTTCCATCACAACCAACCAAAGCTAGAAAACTAATTGATGAATTAAAGCTACAGTATAACACTATGATTCGGGATAGGAACATACTTTGTACAACGGAAAAGCTGTGCTCGAGTTCAAATTCTCGCTGAATGTCCTCACCAAAATCCTGATCTCGTCCTTCATTGTAATCATCTTCGAAGGGAGGGTCCAGCACAGACACAGGACTGTTCTGATCCTTCCCTTCTTCTTCTTCTTCTTCTTCTTCTTCTTCTTCAAGCCCGCAGTCTACGTCTCTTTCATCCTTCTCCAAAGCCTCCAAAGCCTGATAAAATGAAAATCCAAAATTCACTGTTGGAACCTAAATTGAATAATAGCTTGCAATTAAAATAATGATGATGATAATCAGACTCCATGTAACAATTAACAATGTAGCCGACACAACTCAGTTAACATCGATCTAGCTCGGTTAACTGACCCACTGAGTCGGTAACCCATGTGTTCCTGTGTCAGAAGAAATAAAATGTAAAGCAACAACACACTAATTTTCCCATTTATTTTCTGATACTCTCTAAAAATGACTTCTCAGTCTGATACTCAGGCTTCAGGATCATCTTTCCCAGTACGTAAATCAAACAATTAATTATGTTCTTCCCCGTACGAATTTTTTACTTTTCAAGACCTCCTGATTCAAAATTCAACTCAAAATCTTTTCCAAAATAAGAAAAAACAAATAAAGGATCCATTAATCAATTCAATTAAAAACCTGTTGTCTGAGGAGACAAGATGACGTCGCCGGCGGGGACCGGAGCTCCGGTGCGCGGCAATCGGACGACCAGCTACCTCCAAGGGCTAACCGAAACGGGCTCGAGCAGAACCCACCATCTTCATCGCAATAACAAAAGCATCCGTCTTCTATTTTTTGTTCTCCTTCTTCTTCTTCTTCTTCTTCTTCTTCTCTCCGGTTGCCCACGAACTCCATCTCCGACAACTCGCCGGAGCCGCTGCTGGACGTCTCAAACTCGTTGGACCAAATACTGCTTATTCTACTATCAGAAGAACATGAAAACCCATATGCGAAATCACGTCTTTCTTCCAAATTTTCCATACTACGCGAATCGCAACTCATAGCATCCTTCACAGAGGTTCTACGACTCTTACTACTGCTGCTTCTGCTAGTAATATCGCTAGTACTGCTACTCGTACGCCCGTTAATTTCCTTTTGTTTCTGCTGGCGTTTCCGGTGAGAAATCTTTTTCATGATCGATGCGAAGAACCCGGAAACGAGACGTTTCGGGGTTTTGAGTTTATGGGTAGCCTGAGGCTTCTGAATACGAAGAGCGGCTTCGAGAAGCAGAGCGGCGGTCTTAGCCGGAACATGAAAAACAAGAAGAGCATTGGTATTAGGAGAATTTCGAGAAGGGCTGGGTTTTGCAAGAGACGAGCGGTATAAATGAAAAAGAGGGGATTTTGTGAAGTCCGGTGATGATGAGGAAGAAGAAGAAGAAGAGAAAAAACAAGCATTTTTGCAGAGATTTCGACGAAAGCTCGAGATTTCTGAAATGGGTTTCCGCTTATTGATCAGTAAATGATGATGGGCATTTAAGACTGGTTCTCGTCTACGTCGTTGTTTAAGTTGGGAGTGTTTGTCGTAGATGTAGTTTTGAAGAACGAATGGTTCTTGAACTTCTTCCAGTAAATCTCGGAGGTGTCTCGTTGAAGCCATCATCGAAAGAGATAATCAGAGAAAAGAAAGAAACAGAGAGAGCGAGAGGGACCTTGAGAAGAAGAGGCTTTTGAGTTTGAAATGATGGAGAAAAGGTGCGTGAAGAAATGCGTGTTTTTTGAAAAAAGGCGAATGGTGTTTTGCTGGTGCTGGTGCACGGGAACTACTGGGTGGGCGTCTCGAGGATCGTGCGGTTGCTACGGTGGCTTGGCTTCGTTCACTGTGAAAAAGAGAGAAGAGAGAGAGAAATGGAGAGGTCCTACAGCTTCGTTCTGGCGCTATTTAAAGCGAAGGAAGATGATCATGGACGGAGGATCCCTCTTATTAATTATGTGGAGAGGAATATGGGGATTTGGATAGCAAAATTCTAATGGGGATTACAGTAATACTAAAAAAAAAAAAGAAAAACAAAAAAACAAAAAATTTATGTGTCCTTATGATTGGAGGGATTAACTAGACTTATCAGCTGATGATGATGATGCATGCTGCCCATACATATATCATCAGACTTAAAATGATTATATTAATTGTCTTTTTCGGTCATAATCATGTTTTTATTACCACTGAATATGTTTCAATGATTGCATCATATTAATGTTGACTATTGGAATCATAAGCTTTTAGTGGGATTTAGCTTAATTGATTTAGATTATAACTCGTATTTCGTAAGTTAAGATATAATATCTTTTATGCACACTTTTCAATCTAATTGTTCATGCAATATAAATATTGGATAATGTCGTTAGAATTATCATGAATATACTTTTTTATGTAATTATAATAATTATAATTATTAATTGCAATTGAAAAAACTGTAATTAAAACAGTCACGCTAACATATATCTTAAATGATATATATATGATCTGTAAATATATCTTAAATGAGACGACATGTGAGGCTATATATGAAAAATATAATTAAAATCATATTACAACTTTTTGCCAGAGATGAATTTAATTAATCATTTACAAAATGCAAGATAAATTCAATAATTCAACTCTAATTGTTGGTAAATGCGACCTTCCATTGTTTAAAAAGAAAAGTTCCGAGAAAAGATAAATTCAATAATTCAACACTAATTTATATGAAATAAAGCCATGAAAACTTACCTTTGAAGTGGTTGAAATTAAACCTTAAAGAACACGTTTTTTTCTTTTTCAAAAAAGGCAACTTGGTTTACCAAACTTTTAACTTTAGAGGGTCATAAGCTCGATAGATAGTCCCATATTATTTTTACGACGACCTCTTTTTTTTTTTTTTTTTTTTCCAACATAAGCTGCGTAATTTGCATTCACCTTCATTTAAAAAATTCCTTTTTTCTAAAGATGAATCTGATGATTGCAAGTGAATCAATTTTTTAAAATATATAGAAACATAAAAAAAAAATTCAAATAAATAGTAAATTATACTATCATCAACATAAAAAATAAAAGTACAAAGAATTTTATATTAATACATAATTTATTATAATATGATATATCTAGAAAGTATTTTAGTTAAAATATTAATCACAACATGTTTTTGTACCATTTATTGTGTTTCATGTACATTTTATTTTTCAAGCTCGTGTAGTTTAAGATCCTACTTTAATCAACTACAAAAACAAACATTGGAAATATGTTGCCCAGTGCTCTTGAAAAAATTATAAATTTTTAGAAATTTTTTATGTTTTATGCTTATTTAATTAAAAATAGTAAGAAAATATTTTAATCTCTTTTTTATTTTTGAGCCTACAAATATTTTACTAAAATTTGTTCATATTAAGGTGAGAAAATAAATTTGAAGTAAAAAATTTGGTGTATTAATTTTTTTAAAAAAATTATTCATAATTTTTTACTAAACTTTGTTCACATTAGGGTGGGAAAATAAATTTTAAATAAAAGATTGATATATTAATTTAAAATAATTATTTATAACTAACTTTTATCAAATTTGTTCAAATCTAATTAAGCAATTGTAAAAACTATTAAGAAGTTTTTTTCAAAAAAAAAAAAAAAATTGGAAGGAACAATTAAACTCTTTAAGTCCTTGTTTAATTAATAAAATCGTTTTCTTATCTTAAAATATATTTTTGGGAATTTGATGGTCATAATTTATTCTTTATTTTTT
>JAJIYU010015415.1:0-12705 GCA_030144865.1 Tinospora cordifolia
TATGCTTCAGAATTTAGTATACATATTACTTTCTATATATTGTATGCATATTATAAAAAATATAAACAAAATATACCAAAATATATCATAATATACCAAAAAATATAAACAGAATATACCAAAATATATCATAATATATCATAATATACCAAAATATATTGATTTTTGGTCAAATAAAAACATATTTCTCCTAATATGCTTCATTAAATGTGAAAGAAAAGCAGTTTTCCTTTTTTGCTTGTTATTTTCTTGTTTGTTTGCTGATTTCATGGGCTTTTTCGGTTTAAAATGGTAACACCCAAATTTGTGATATTTTCGTAATTAATTTTTAATTATATGTATAACATTAAAATACATGGTATATTTGTAATATATTTCTAAATAGAGAAAAGTACATTTATATATGGTATTTAAAAATATATTACAAAAATGTCATATATTACAATGTTATACATATATTCAAATTTTAATTACAAAAATGTCAGTAATTGGGGTGTTGCCATTTAAAACTAAAAAAGCCCATAAAATCATCAAACAAACAAGAAATCAACAATCAAAAAAGGAAACCTGCTTTCCTTTCACATTTAATAAGAGAAATAGGTTTTTATTTAATCAAAAAATCAGTTCGTTGAAATGGAAACGAAGTGTTAGATGAAATGTTTATAAAAACAAGGATATATGCCAAAACTATGTGAATATATTTACATATATATTATATTATATTAATAAATATATTTAAAGATAGACATAATAAATATAGATGAGCTAAATATATGTTACTACTTTCATTTAACTACTCCACTCTTAATTTTTTTTATTTTTTTAATATTCTTATCTTCTTTAAAAAATAAAAAAAATTAGGGGTGAGATGTTAATTAAAATGTTTAGCTCTACTTTATATATATATATATTCTGTATATATATTTTTTGTATATTTTATGTATCTTTTTGTATTTTTTTAGTATATTATCTATATATTATATATATGTTGTGCATACACTCATCTATTTTTTTATTATTATTCAACATCTCTGTAGAAAAATATTATGTGTATATTTCTATATATTTCTGATATATCTTCTGTATATTTCTTGTATACAGTGATCTATTATGAATGTTTTTTCACTTGCCATCAAAATAATAAGTTTGTGTTTTTTTTTTATATATTTCAAGTATATTTTATGTATATACATGATATTGGATTTTATATATTTTATGTATATTTTATGCATATAGGTGGTATATTTATGATATATTTCTTGTATATTTTAAGTATATAGTCTATTTCTTTATTGTTGTACAATTTATCTTTGCAGGAAATTAGTTTTCTTATATATTTTTTGTATATTTTATGTATATTTAATATGTATAGTTTGTTTTCTTGATCATTATATAATTCATTTATATGGGAAAGTAGTTCGTGTATATTTTCTATATATTTCAGGTCTATTTTACATATATTTGGTACGTACAATCTGTTTTCTTGATTAATAGTCAACTCATCCCTCTACATTATATTGAGTTTGATATATTTTATGTATATTTTGTATATATAGATGGTATATTTACGATATATTTCTCATATATTTTAAGTATATAGTTTGTTTCTTTATTATTATCCAATTTATCTTCATAAGAAATTAATTTCCTTGTATATTTTTGATATATTTTATATATATTTGATGTAAATAGTCTATTTTTTTATCATTATTCACGTCTTTGAAGGAGAACTAATTTGTGTATACATCGTATATATTTTCTATATATTAATCTGTATATTTTATATATATTTTGTGTACACAATATGTAATTTTGATTAATAATCAACTCAAAAAATAATGATAAAAATATAAAAAATTCTCTTGATGTGTAATTAACAAGGACCTAGTTTTGATGATGAATTGCCCATCTATTGCTTCTCTGTTGAAAAAAAATATTATGTGCATATTTGCCTAAGACATACAGAGTATGAAAATTAGTTTTGTGATATATATTATTATATTCTTGTGTATTTCCTATATATTCTTGTATATTTTCTACTGTAATAAGTTCATACATATACCAAAATATATAGGCATATAACACATTCTTACCAGAATATACAGAAATAATTCAAAATATATACTTTGCATACAACACATTGTTACCAAAATATATCAAAATATATAGAAATATACCAGAATATACAGGAATATACACTCTTGCCTATTATATTGATGGCAAATGAGAAAATATACTAGAATATATAGGAATATACCAGAATATATAGGAATATACCAGAATATATAGACAAATATACAAAAATATATCAGAATATACAAGAATATACCAAAAAATATATACATGTCTATTATATTTCTGGACAACATTCAGATAATGTATAAAAATATACAGAAATATATTTTCTGTGTCGCCACCAGCAACACCAGCAACGACACCACCCAAGCCTGTTGCAATGATTGTCCTCCCACCACCACCCATCCCATCTTCAAAGAAATAACTAACAGTAGCCCTAAAATTCTGATAAATCCTAGAACAAAATTGAGAAAATATTGAACCTTGGTCTTGCAGCTGAAAATTCCTCAATAAGTTAATGATGTTAAAAAAATAGAAATTAGTTATAAAAAGGAAACCGTCTTCGCGTGATGTTTGAAAATTTTGATATAATTGTAAATAAAATCAGAAAAATGACAAAAATGAAAAAGTTTTAAAAGTTAAAAAATATTTTTGATAATATTTTTTAAAAACTGACATTGTATGTAATTTCCTCTAAATTTTTTTTGTTGGTAGAATTGAGTAATACCACAATAAAAGGATAAAATGACAGAGAAATTATAGAAAATGTCAAAATAATTAACTTAATAATATAATTATTTGTACATTTTTTATTTAATTACGGTAATGTTATAATTGTTAATTATTATAAAAAATACCATAATATATATAACAATGTTCTTCCTCTTCATCGCCATCTCCCATGGTGCCCAAGCTCGTCGCCCTTGCCTCTTCTCTTTCGTTATTCACCCTTGTTGCAAATCTGCTTCTTCTTCTTCTTCTTCTTCCTTCCTCACCGTTGTTGCAATACTGTTCATGGTCCAATCGTTGCAAGGTGTTTTGGAATAGGCCTCTAGCGGTGATCGACAGTAGGGATTCGACTATGGAGGAGTAAATTTCTTAACCAAATATGGATCTAGAGTTTACATTATTCACATACAAGATGTATTTAGAACATCTAAAATTATGCAAAATAGGGTTTTGAGTAACCCTAAGATTGAGGTTGTTTGGAATTCGGTGGTGGATGGAGCTTATGGAGAAGGTGAGGAATGTGGTGAGTGGGGACATTTCAAATTTGAGGGTGTCTAGTTTGTTTTTTGCTATTGAGCACGAGCTGGCGACGCTACTGCTGTTGCTCGCCATTGTCGTTGCCATCACCGCTCACTACCTACTCTACTCACCAGTTTGCCTCCACTTGCTTTGCTCCCCCTCTGCTACTACTACTACTTTCGTTGACAGCTCACCGTTGCCATCGCCACTGATTGGTGCTCTCTTCGCCTGCTGGTCGCCTATGCTTCGCTTGCTGCTAGCCCCGCCTACTCGCAGGTCTGCTCCTACATTATAACCTCTATTTCTAACCGCGGCTGCTCACGATAGCCAACCACCTTGGTTGTTGTCGTCTATATGCTAACACTCCGCCCTCGTCGTTCTGCTTCTGCCCTTCTCTTGTTGTCACTGTTGCTATATAGTTGTCGCTAGTTTCTTCTCTATTGTTTTCGTTGGTATACAGTCTGTTTCATTGTCTATAGTTGTTTTTTGTTAGTATGCAATCATTTTAGTTGCTCTGTAGTTGTTTTCGTGCGTATGTAGTCAATTTCGTTGCTATGTAGTTGTTTTCTCTGAACATTTCTCTTGTTAACGAAGATTTATGTGCTAGTTCAATTATTAAAAGAATATCAATGTCGATTTTTGAATCAATTGAGTGTTGAAAAAGTTCTTTGGTCTTTCAAATTTATATGTATAAATGTTATACCAATTGTATACTGACTTTTGGTACAATGATAGTTGTTAATTAATAATTTTATAACATTATATATTAATGTCATATCATTGTTTATAAACTAAATGTTATAGTAATATTATACTAATTGTATACCAATCTTACACTATTATGTATGTAAGCTAAATATTATACCAATCTACTAATGTTATACTAATAGTATACCAATGTTATACTATTATTTATAAACTAAATGTTATATTAATATTATATTAGTTATATACTAATGTTATATTAATATTTGTTAATCAATAGTTTCTAGTATTTTTGATATTTAGTTTCTGGTATATGTATAAAAATGAGAATAGTAATATTCATGTAATTATTTCTATTTTTTTGTATATAAATATATTTTTTTCCAAAATATTTTTTCTTATGTTATTCTCAAATATAGAATTAGGACTAAAATGTATCCTATCTTAATCCTAGGTACCAAACAACTCGAATTTAGTTTTCTAACTTAAATAACTAAAACGATATTGAAAACAGTATTTTTATTTTATTTTTTATCAAGAAAGTCGGTTCTTATTTTGAAAATTGTACAACTTCAGTTTTGAAATTTTTAATTTTTTAGCTCGTATATTTGCTTTCCAATCAGATTAATTTTATAGTATTTGAATTAAAGTTGGCCTCAATATTATATCTGAATTTTAAGAGAGAGAGAGAGATCTGCAGACTATTGATGTGGGCTTTAAACTATGAATTGCCAGCTTCATTGTTTTATGTGAGGTGTGAGAATTTTAGGGAAATACTTTATAAGTGAGTCTCATATAAATATAACGCTTCTTTATTGTGAGCACGCAAGGATGCTTGATGTTTTGGTAGCAGAGCTAGGTGGTCTCTTTTAATGCAGAAGGGTGTAACCAGTGGCCCTAAGGCCCCTAACCCACATTGATGAGGGGCCTCTTGCCTCTTTGTATTGGATGTAACAAGACACCCTCAAACCCAACAATGTTCCCATCTGTAATAAGAAATAGAAGAGAAAATATTTTCATTATATTACATTTTTGCAGCCGACACTGAATGCTTTATGGTTCCTTCATTAAATATATATTTATGGTAAAAATCAAAGGTTGATAGAGCTGAAACTTTTATTTCTCTTTTTAGTCCACATATTTACGCTGCCCCGTATATCATTGATGGAGACTACCCACTTAATGTGCTACATTAAAAATGAATGGCAATTACCAAGTTATTTCAACCCATCCCAGCAGAACTCATGACCCTATTACAATAATTTGTCACATAGATGTATGAAAACACGCACCAACAGGTCAGTATCTCCAATGGGTCCAGTGGGTACTACGTAGGTCTCTTCTCTTCCTAATAAAAAAGAACTCAAAATAACTAAAGAATACAAGGCAAGTCACTTGATGAAACATAAATCATGAAATTTACATGTTAGAAAGAGTTTTTCGCTCATGTTAAGGTTATCCTCACTTACCACGATCATCATGTCATTATCAAGACACAATCAACTCTTCTCGTTTCTATCCAAGGACTTTTCTATCTCTAAGCTACGCAATCACAAATCATGCTATAGTTGTAAGTTTTCTACTTCTTGACCTTACTTGAGAGTCTTCGATCGACACCACTAGCATCCTCATCATCACTTGGTGTTTGTCAGAATTTTCACCAACATTTGACATTGTTTATATGGACTACATTTTAAAAGTTCAACAATGCTAGCTATTACTATGAGCTTGGAATTGATTGTTTCAATTGAGATGGAGCCTATTGCCTATCTCCGTGTTCCTTAAAACAAGAAAGAAAAAACCTTACGATTTAATCAAAAGGTCGTAACTAGAAGAAGAAAAAATAGTCAACTTGGTATTATTTAAAAGAACCTTGAGAGGATGTCACAACTAGTCTCGGAGCTACAACAAATGTTGAAGACGTTGCTCCCTTTCTAAGCTCTCCCAAAATATCAACCAATGAAAGAACGTGATAAAAGATGTCTCAATCTTAGTCCTACAAAGAGGTTGGATCCACCAACCAACCTATAAAATAACCTTTCAGCAGGATATTTATGACATTCCTTGGACATTGAAAAGAGCTCGCTATAACACCCCGACTGCCAGTCAGGCCGCCTGGCACCCGTCCGGGTCGCAAGGGTCAGCGCGCCCTCTCGGCAAGAGAAGCCGTGTGCGCACATGCTGCCACCTGCCAAAAACTGGGACGTCAAGTTTTCAATTTCAAGTCATAGTTGAATTCTAAAATCTTTTTCTCAAATCGAAAGTCAATAAATAAATCTATTCAAATTTAGAAAAAAACATTTCGACAATTGTATTGAAAATCAAGTCACCAGAAATTTAACAATGGAAAGATATTCTCAAAATAATCAGAGTCTCGACAGCAAAAATTCAAACATTCATAATACTGAAATAAAGGGTGAGTTAACAAATAGTTACAGATAAAAACAGTTTAAATGAAAGGAAAATAGGCCAGAAGCCAGTTTTCAATATTCACAACTCAACTCCAGAATAATAAAGTGAAAAGAAAAACTACAACATCTAGAAGAGGTCCTAACAAAAGACCAACCACTTGGATGTAAATCACTGAGCTCCGCGCTCGTGAATACTTGAAAAATAAAGTGAGTGAGCTCGAAAGCCCAGTAGATCTCGCATATATCTCATTAGCATTATATAAACGAGAATACCAAACAAGCACACACTTTTACATATTAAGCATTTCAAACATTCAATTGTTTTGTTGTAACCCTAAGACCGAAAGAGTAACGCTCTCGGTATTCCTCTCGTGGTCCTGGAGCGAATTTGGGAGTAACACCATATGGATTGTTCCCTTTTGGAACCACAATCCAAGAATCGAGTTCCTAGGCTGCTCATCATCCAAGGATCAATCCCTATCACAGGCAGCTATTCGTAGAGGATACCTACGACCTGTCTTATGGCGTGTCAATCTTAAGCGGTGACATATAGGAAATGCCACCTCGATTCGTCTCAGGCTCGTCAATCATACTGGTACATAAAATTCTTAATCTAATTTATCTTCTTTAGTTATTCATGGCACGACATTTCACGTAACAACAACCATATAATAATTTAATTACATTGAAAAAAAAAACATGCATCACTTTCAAAACATGGGCTATCCATGAAAAATCATAACATGAATTAAAATATTTGTTTGATTAATCATGCATCGATCTATGCTGTAAACATGCTATAAAAATGATGAAAAATCTTCGGCAAGCAATCACAACAAACAACTCAGAGTAAATCAAACAATCCTAAAATGCATCTAATTCCTACATTAGCAAGCATCTTGTTCAATATCCAAAATTCGCATAATAGTAATCAGCAAGGAAGTCCCGCACACCGGATTCTGTAGGCTTTTAGGGCTATCTTGCTTTTCCTCAAGATATTCGATACTCTAAAATTTTAAATTTTGAAATTTAACAATCAATAAAACTTTTCTAAGTTTCTAACTCACATTCAATCTCATTCAAAAATATTCTTAAGCTTAAATAATTTCTAAATAATTATAAAGTCCAAATATCAATTTCAACTAATTCAGGATCATTCCAAAATTTTAAAATTTCATATAATAAAAAATAAAACAATTTCTCCAAGTCTCCGAATCCCATTGAACATCGAATAAAATTCATTCCACTTTCATCGTAAATTCCTCCTTTTATCAAAAGGGTTAAAAATACAGATTTTCTATTTTACCACATTAAGGTACAAAATTACAGTCAACACGTTCTTAACTAAGAATTAAACATATTTAAAACTAACTATTTCTTCAAAGGATGAGTAGATTGAGTTTTATTACCTATCTAAGAAATTGCACCTCCAAAAACTCTCCCAATAGGAGAAATTCCTCTGGATTTATCTAAAACTGCAAGTGAACAATTAAAACTTTCAGAATTTACTTCTAAATCGATAAACTCTTAGTTTAGAAGGAAGATCCGAGCTTACTTGGTTCAGGATCGCTTTATGCATCCAGAACTCTTAAATTCTAGTTTCTGAGACTGAATCTACATAATTTACCTAATGAATACACAGATCTTGAACTGAAATAATTGAGAGGTTAAGATTCCTACCTCAGACCTTTAGATCCTCCTTGAATCAACTCTGAATCATCTCTCTGAAGCTCTGGGATGATGTGGAGAAATTTATGAGTGAAATGACGAAATTAGGATTGAAAAATTATTAAATGTGGCACAATGACCTTGGTCGACACTTCAGTGACTGCGGTCACCAATGTGACCCCCTTTTTTTGTCATTTTCCTCCGATGACTGCGGTCGGCCCTTCAGTGACCGTGGTCGCCAGTGTGATTTTCTTTATTAACTTATATATATACATTTCAAACTATATATTAGACATGAAATTAATTAAAATTATCATTTTAAAATCGTTTTCGTCTTGATTAATTTCTTTTTAAATCATTCTTTATGACGTGTTCACTTGAGAAAAAAAAAATTCAGGGTGTTAAATAAGTCAAATGTGACCATTCAAGCTTAGCATCACTCAGGTTGATCAAGAGAAAATAGGTTAATCAAGACCAAACTAGCAAAAAGACTCTAGCAAAGCATTACATAGAGTTCAAGGAATAACCTTCTTGTTCATGAAAGAGTTTGTGCAAGCCCCTCTGTCGAAGAATGTGAAGACAACCAAGAAAACTCAGCTACAGGTCCAAGTCATGGATGAACTATGAGGGATTTGATGATGTAACGATGTCTAAACGACTCGACATCACCTTGAAAAACACAGCTACAAAGTGGTTCTAGGATGCTCGACCAAGTTAAATATGATCTTTGGGCACTTTAATTACAAATTTGTTGAACATTTGTAAGTAGAGATGAGTAAGAAACACCAACGAACAACTTCCTTGTCGTCGTATAGGAACCAGGAGAGTGTATCAAAGATGTGCTCCACCATAGCACACACACATAGATATGTAGCTATACTTGATTTTTCTTTTTGCTTGACTAATAATAATAATAATAACATCAACAACAACAATTAAAATACAATAATTTTTTAAAGGATACAAGAAAATGTATATATACACATGAGTTGTTTTAAATGATACTTTGAAATTTTATTATTACATATTTACAATATTTTTACGTAATAAAATTCATATGTGTGTATTGCACATAAGAGGAATTACTAATATTGTATGCAAAAAAAATTGATAATACATGAAGTCAAATGATAATAGTTTATGATTATAAAGAGAGGAGAGTGTGTACACACTGTTGCATTTTAAGCGGCCATAATTATTCTCTAAGAAAGAGACCAAGAGGGGGCATCTTCTTATAAAAGAGGTATTGCCCACCTCCATCCATCCCTCATTCACCACCTCTCCTCTCATTTTCCTTCTTCTCAAGGTTTCTTTTTTCCTTTTCTCTTCCCCTTCCTCATAAATAACACACCTAAAACCCCCTCCCGAAGGCTATATATGAAGAACAACTTGGATCAACAAGTTGAGGGAGATGAGCAAAGTGGGGAGGGCAAGCAACGCAAGGAAGTGACAAAGCACATACAACAAAGAAAATGTATAGATCTCGCAAAAGATTTGAGACGTTATGCACTTCCTTTCAGGGGATTGGGTCAATTTATTGGGCAATTACTGCCACAATTGGCATGTCCAACTCAACAATATAGGGTGGATGCTGATCATGTGGTTGGGTAGGCAATTCATAAATTGTCAACTATTTTTGAGTTTAGTTTTTAAGATTTAACTTAGTGAAAAGGAAGAAACACACTATGTAATACCTGAAGTTTTAGTGACGTAATAATTGTAATACCTGAAATTTTAGTGACGTAATAACCAAAAATTGAGTTTAAAACACATATACGTATATATATATATATGTCATGGGTATGCAATTAATCAGTTAACATAGAAATATAAAGGAATATACATTGATTGATAATGGACATATAAAATTGTTGGGTAAATATATACTTTTCTATTTGAATAAGGAAATAGTATTTTTAGTATGATACTAATATAGAAAAGTATGTGTATAAAATATTAATTAGATGCGCTCATGAAAATAACATTTCGTTTAGCATGATGGTAAAATACATAGAGAAGTAATTTGTAAAGGAAAGACATTCATGAATGAAATATTTCATTTGTTGAGATGTGAAAGTGGGCATGTGTAGGAAGGAATAATCCCATATTGGAAAGATAGAAACACTATTTGGAAGAGGGTCATATATAAACCCCCCTACTCTATCCATTTCATTCATTCCAAAGACAAGAGTTGAAAATTCTTCTTGCCTTCTCTCTTTGCCTCCTTCTTGGCAACCTTAGTTTTAGTTCTTCTTTGCTTAAGCTATTCTAAATAGTTCGTGAAGTAGTAGCCATGAAGTGCTACAAATAATTTAGGAAGCGATCTCAACGTGAGTTTCTTTCCTTTCTTTTAATTTATTATTTTGACTTAGATGATGCTTGTTTGGTTGGTTAGCTTGGTCTTTTATGTTTTTATTCTTGTTCTTTACATTTATGTTATTCAATTATCATGTTGCATGACCAAGAGAGTATGCTCTGTAGTTGCGTCTTCTACATCAGAAATCAAAAGTTATTTTCCTATTTGAGAGAGTATGCTCTGTAGTTGCGTCTCGTACGATCTTCTACACCATAAATCAAAAATATGTGTTTCCGTAAATTTATCATGTTATACTGTTGGTATGTTTAATTCTGGTCGAAATATTTATTTATTATGCTCTTACACATGAAAATTAGATAAATAAGAGTTCAACCACGTACCGGTACGGGAGACTTTCTGTGTTCCATGTGGAATTGGAACTGGCTGTCAATACTGACACCAGCATGAAACGAGTTTCAAGAACGATCCCACTGGAAATGGGTTTGAGTTTCAGAATTGATCTCTCTCCCTAGATCTAGAGCACAGAGGGTATTCTCGTTCGGTCTAAATTACGACTGAATTAATATATTGGTTGAACCGAATTAATCTCTGAAAGTGTTTGATCTGCTTGCATTGTCTAATTGGAATAATGGATTAAATAGATGGAATGATTCACTGGGCTTTTTAGCTCACCCCTTTATTTTTCACCACAGGAAATTAATCAGCTTGCGATGAGATTTACCCATTGAAAGTTTTTATTTATTTCAATGTAGGGCACATCGGCCCAAGTGAAATCATGTATTTTTAGCTTTGAATCTATTTTTCGCTGTAATGAATTATTATACTCGAAATTGTCGAATGAATAAATGAATAATTTTATTTATCATGATGTCATTTTGTACATAGACTAATGTACACAGGAACCCTATTGCATTTGGAGTCTAAGAAGAAGAAAATGTAGCATGGGCCCGTCTCCTGGACATCCCAAGATTTTTGATCAAAGAGAATTGAACCGTCAGATGGCGTGGAAGATGGGACTTGGGAGGCGGGGTGTTACAAACTCCCTTAATGAGAGATGGATCGTTTGTAACATTTTATAAGAACTTGAAAATTAATGGCTTGACAATGTTCACTAATGATCTCTACTCATCTTGAGAGCAAATGTTATTGAAGTAACTCTCAAAGTAAAAAGGTTGTCAAAGATCGTTGAAATTTTAAAAAAGTGATGCATGTGAAACATCTATAGGAAAGGAAGGAGAAGCTTTGTCATCTTTGATCCTCTAAAGATATTCACCAAGGTCATAACACTTAGATGTGTTCCAACCATCTGGGTTTACACGACTTGCATTAAAATCATTTACAATACATTATTCCAAGTGATCCACCATAACATATTTTTCCACTTGGCTTACAGGTCAACCTATTCACATTCACAATGTGTCCTTACCTACTACGTCATTATGCACACATATATCGACCTAGCCCTTGCTATGATTAGACATGTTCACACACGCAAAGGAAAAAAATTTCCAAAATTCTACTAATAAAAGTGTTATAGAATTTTCTAGGACACCTTACTCTATAGAAAGTTGTTAATGAGTCCCACAAGAATTTGAATGTAGAAAACTTTTAGCCAAATGAAGAACATTCAACTTTGGGCATGAGTCCCATGATAAAAAAATTAAATCGATTGCCACATCCCTCATCTTTAGGACAACATGTTTGATCATCAAGCTTAGGAGCTCTCAAGATAATAATAAGATTAAGGATGTCATGCTTCGATTTCAAATTTTCTAGGTCGTGACTCCACGTTGATGGGAATTTTTCCATTAAGAATAGAATCACAACTAATTGACCAAATCCCAATGTCATAACCTAAGCAAGACAACCAGATGTGCTCTTTTTAAGAGTACTAAGCACAACCATTAAAGTAATGGCCAATGATGTAAATACCCACTTACTTGGCATAAAAATTGGCTACACTCTACTTGACTCAACTTTTAAGCCATCTTCACTTTCCTAGTTAGCCTCCTCGTCAACCACTAGGTTTAGAAGAAGTGAATAGCTCATCCAACACTCTTTGTATAAGGAAATGGACTGGTGAAAAACTAACTTCTCAACTTCAAGGGTAAGCTATGATGAGGAAGGAATATCTACCAAGGAAGATATCAAAAAGAAATAACAAAAAAACTCAAGAAAACAAAAGGAAGAGAGAATATTAACAAAGAGATTGTTGAATACCAAAGCTCTTAGCAATTGAAAAAACTAGAGGAAGAGATGTGTTTGAGATGCTACAAATGA
>JAJIYU010015416.1:0-12715 GCA_030144865.1 Tinospora cordifolia
ATTGAGGGGTTCTGTGGGCCTACGATGATGGCAACGACAATAAGTCCTAATCGGGTCGTCACGATATGCCTAACTGTCTGCAACTCGCTCGTGTATTGATTGGGTTCCCATAGATCATCAAGTGACCACTTAGCACAGAGTGCCCTGAGGGGGGTTCTGTGGGCCTAGATTTGGGTCGTCACCTCTACATCTAACCATCGGGTTTCTCCCGCTCGAGTGTTTTTAATCGCCTCGGACAGCTTGCGAGCCTCGACAAATGTTTTCATTGTTTAACTGTTTTTAACAAAGGTGCACGACTACATTATGATTTTGAATTGTGTTTACTATTGCATTCATTTGCATAATGCTATTGTTCATGCATCCATGACACATGTTTTAACTATGGAATACTTATTTTAAGTTTGAATTAGAATGCATTACTCACTGAGCCGCCGTGGACAATTAGGCTTACTACTCTAACATTTCAGGTTCTTCAGCCGCGGATAAGGGCAAGGGAGTGGTCATCGCGTAGGACTGCCCTCTCTTACACTTTTGGGTAGGACTTCTTTGTATTTTCCTTTCCGTTATTATGTTTTGAGAGGTAGAGCCATGTATAGGGGTGAGGATAGTCTGTATATAATGAATAGTCTCTCCCGTTGCTACACATGTGTAATGACCCGTTTTGAAAATATAAAGTTCTTATTGGTGTTCATATGTTAGATCTCTTCTGCATTACTTATGATTACTCTGATAGTGTATGATGTGGTGTGGTATGTTGAGGCTTAACAGTGTCTTGGCAAGCTCGGCTTGCGAGCGGGTTTGTTGGGACGCTGTGCCGGTCGATTAGCCTTTCATCCTAGGGAAGGGGTCCCGACAATTTGAGTATTTGTGTAAGAGTAAAATGAGATGGATGACCCAATCTCATATGCCATAAATTATAATATGATAAAGGAAGTTTTGAAAAACATGAAGGGAATGATGGTTTTTGGAATCCGATCATCGATGAAGTGTTGTTGGAAGAGAATTGGTCTAGACCATCTCTAAGTGTCCCTCACAAGAGTACAACTTTGGTTCGAGCATCCTTTAGCAAACAACAAGAAAAATGAAATTCTAAGAACACATTATTATCATGGGTTAGTTGTGAAATAGAAATTAAATTTTTCTTAATGGAGGGAACACATAAGACCTTGGGACATTAAAGAGTACTAGGAAGAGAAGGAGTTCTAACTAGCCTAGTATGAGTGATGGGAAGTGTATGCCTATTACCTATGGTGAGTTGGTTATTACCTGAGTATTCTAAACGATTGCATGGTTGAGAGGAATTGACAATGACATAATTTGATGCTCCACTGTCTGCATACCAAGAGTTATCAGACATTATCTCTGGTGAAGCTAGAAAGCATTTGGTGAAGGTTGTTATCGTTGGACAGAACCCATATAGCTATTGACACGTCCGTAGTAACACACCATAGCTGAGTGCCCAAACTTGCCACAAATTTGGCCAGTTGGTTTGTTTTTATTGCCACCACGTCCTCCTCTTCCTCTTGTTTTGCGATCAGCCCCACGAAACATGCTAGAGAAGTTTTTGCAATTGTTTTTGGGATTATTCATGGGAGTATTGTTTTTGGTGGCTGTTTGGCCTAGTTTGCAAGCCACTTTGGCTAATGGAATGTTATTTAGATTTAAAGAGCCCATTGCTGCTATATTATTTAGTTGTTGTAGTTTTGCATCAAAGCTAAACAGGGATGCTTGCATTTTAGGCCAAGTTAGTTCAAGTTTTTCTTGAAGAAGGGTAGCAATGGGGGGAAACTCAACATCAAGGCCAACGAGAATGCATGAAATAAGATCTTGAATTAAAAAAGGATTGCTAGCAACTGCCAAGCTATCTGTGAATTCCTTCATCTTGTTGAGGTGTTGTAGCATTGTGAATGTGCCTTTCCTAGTGGTTTGTATACCAATTCGACAGATCTAAATATGTTTTCTATTTTGAACACCACATAATTTTTTGATTGCTTGCCAAGTAGATTGTGAAGTTGTGTATCCAATGATTTTAGAGGCCACTGATTTAGTTAGGGAGTTGAGCAACTATCTGAGGATTAGTTGATCTTCGCTCATCCATTCTTCACATTTTGGGTTGATAGCAGCAGTTCCATCTGTGATAGGAGGAGGACATGGTTTTGTGCCAAAAAGATATCTGTCCAACTTGTAGCCTCAAATAACATGCAGCGTAACAAATTTCCATAGGAGATGGTATCACGATCCAATTCGATCGTCATATTTTGACTGACAGAGTTCCCAAATGGAGAAATGGGGGAGACAACATTGGAAGCCATTGAAGAATTAAGAGGGGCAATAGCAACATTGGAGGAGTTGTTAGACATGGCATTGGTCAAAAGGCTCTGATACCATAAAGAAAGAAATTAAAGTTGACAGTGAAAATTTAGATAGATAAACTTCTGAAATTCTGCTCCATGAAGAATAGAGCAGTCTCACGTTTCTTCAAGTAAAGCTATGCAATGCTTTATAACCTTTGATTACAATGCTACGTGTAACAATCTCAAGGAGTGTTTTGTAACCAACTTATTCTCTGAATTAATTAGAATCATGACAGTGTAATGACAACATCTTTGCAAATGGAATAATTCTAGAAGCTGCTGTGAGTGATCTGTTGCTGCTGTGAGTGACCTGCTACTGTTTTAGGAGAGCTGGTAGCTGTTGCTGTAGGAGAGTGAGCTACTGCTGGAGAGAAGTGATTTGGTGATTCAATAGGTTTCTTCTATACCCACCCACAAACTTATGATCAATTATTTGATCATAGGAAGTAACGTATCAAACTTGAAGCTGTTTTTGTAACACTTAAAAACTAAATCATTTTTAACTTATTTATTTATTTTGCTATTTGATTTGATGCAAAGAGGGTTCGAACAAATCCCCTAAGACTAAGATAGTATCATCTAAGTTCACCCTTGTACTCTATAGTACTATTCAGCTAATTACCAATGGTAGAAATATCCCTATTACGTTTTACAATTCATTAAGAGTCTCACAAGCTTAATTATCTATTGACTATTTTCTTGAGAGTTCTTTCAACTCAACTATTATACATACACTAATGCGCACAGATTTTTAATGTTATTGTTGTCACATTTTGACGATATTTGGAGTAGTTCACATTAGCGGCTCAGGGGTGTGATCTATCTGGTATAAAGCTGTACAATAAAAAATATACTTTCGAAAAAAAGAGTTTCACACTTCAGATACATGAGCAGAGGGTATATACTACCATAACATACACCAAATGCTGGTATTGTAATTAGCATTTTACACCTAAGGTTTGGAGATTGGCTAAAGGTACAAAGATAAAAAAGTTGATTAATCAGTCCATTCTATCTGGGTCAGTCCTAATTATTTAAGGATTTGGGACAACAAATATATATATATATATATATATATATATATATATATATATATATGTATCATAGGTCCTTTTTATTTTAAATGAAGACCTTTATATATTAAAATAGTAATACTTTTCAATACATATTATAATTTTTATCATATAATACAAAGTTGAAGAAACAAATAATACGATGATCCCAGTTTCTTTAATCTCGATATATCTAGATTTTGTGGGAATTTAATAAATATTATTTTGAGGAAATACGTGACCACTCAGGAAAAAAATATTGATAGATTTATTTTTGGATTATTTAGGAATTACTATGGAGAAGAAGGGCAAAATTGGGGAAAGATTGCAAACAGGGGTGATAGGCAAGAAGAGAAAATGGGCAAAAGTAGAGAAATAGGCTGGAAGCAGCACGCAGTGTGTTGCACCAAAGAGCAGTGATTCATTGCAGCAACTTTTAGAATTTGAGAAGGGTAGAAGTAGCATGGCAGTGGCAAGTGGGCGCTTTTTTGCTTGGCACCTAAGCCACACTTGATAAAGTTTGGCACAAGGAAGAAATGAAGTGGCAGCCGGCAGTGCCAAGAATCGACGTGTGTCCATGACGTGGCAAAACAAGGCATGAGGTGTCACAAAAATTGCATGCAAATGCCCCTATATGAACAAGTCCCCCTCCCTCTAGATTCCATACATTCTCTTGAGCTCTCTTTGGATGGTGTGCGGGAGAAAATTGAGAGAAAAGGCTCCACGTTAGTACTGGTAATTAAGAGTAGACATTGAGGAGAGGAGAACTTGACGATCGAAACATTAAAGAGTGAGGATTACAGTAGAATCAGGCTAGTTGCTCAATTGGAAGGGTATAACTTTTGTCCTTGATTTTTTTTTTATTATATATTTTTGTTTGATTTTTATTATGAAACAAGGCTTAATTAATTAATTCTTGAGAATGAATGATTTATTTGTTAGTTCGTGATTGCTAGGAGAAATTGGGTAGAGACTTGAAAGCATGACAAAAAAAGCACCACGAGCCATAGAGAAAACCTTGACTTGTGGCCGGTGCATTGAGCAACGCCTTGCTCCATTTCAGTAAAGCATTGCTCTAATAAGGCCAAGCCTCCGTGTGGAAATTCGTGATTTTAGGGAGTTTATGCAATCCTAGACCAAAATTAGGGATAAACACACCACTTGACTAGGGAACGGAGATTTGTCTGGGGAATGGGGTAGCAACATTATAATCCCAGTGCATATGATTATAATACTGAAATTGTAGTGATGTTTTACTGGACGATTAGTTAATTGGTGGTGAAATAGAAACCTTGATTTCCACCCACTATCTGTAGGTTTTCTGGCATTTTCTTTGTGTTATGCACCTAAACTGCATGAATATTCTATTTTGAAATTGCATGGAATGATGGATTTAATTGGTTTATTGGAAACCATGAAAACAGCATGGATTGGATTATTTTAAATTTGTGAGGCTTTGCTTAGACTTGTAACTCTAGGTTTATGAGGCTATGCCTGGATCTATTGAGTTCATATATGGCTCTGAATTTGTAAGGCTACATTGGTTCTATCAAATGGTAACTCCAAACCTTTAAGATGATCTAGATCCATTGAGCATGATGGTTGTGATTATTCACACGCATGATATCAATGGATTGCTACTTACGTTTGTACGCTAAATCTGCATGATTTTTGAATTCATCACGATAATATGAGATTCTTTGGCACATTGCATCATGTGCATACACAATTTTGGAGCATATACTAATATTGCAAGATTTCTACTCACCAAGCTCTGTGGATTAGGCTCGTCCTTTTTTAGGTACATCGAGAGTAAAAAAAGGAAAAGTTGTTGTCATTTACTAATAGATGTTTATTTAAAACTTCTACTGTTGTATTAAATAGTGTTGCATTCAATAGGTCTTTACTACTTTATGGCCTACTAGTTTTGTAACCCAAAAAATAATATGTACCATCACCAACCTATCATACTATTTAATTTGTTAAATGAATGAATATGCAATATCTAGAAGATTTTTGAATAGAATCGATAGGTAGGATCATGGTGTTTTGTTAGGTTGTTATGTCGGTCAGGTCATTCTTTTATTGAGAAAAAGTATCTCAACAATGTTCGTTTTAGAACTCGAGTTCATCAAAGTCGAAGTTTCCCTCAAGAGCCAAGAGCGAGTTTTATTAGGTACCAATGATTAAAGGAATTTCCCTTGAAGTTTTGTTAGGATTAGGTTTAAAACCTACAGTGAACGTGTTGGGTCCCCTTCCCTAGGGTGAAGGGCAAGCCGACTGGTACAGTGTCCTGACAAATTTACT
This sequence comes from Tinospora cordifolia, assembly GCA_030144865.1. NCBI lineage: Eukaryota > Viridiplantae > Streptophyta > Magnoliopsida > Ranunculales > Menispermaceae > Tinospora > Tinospora cordifolia. The sequence continues at coordinate 5,714 of JAJIYU010015416.1, forward strand.
TACAATCCAAGCTTGTCAAATCATTGTTAAGTCTTCTTCTTATCCATACACAATATTATCAGAGTAATAACTAGAGATATGAAAGTAGCTAAACAATTAATTATAATAATTTTTAAGCTAAACAAAAAATATTTATATACAATTTTTTTTCTATGTAGTAGTAGCGAAAATGTCTAAATAAAAAATATCTACAATGTTGTTTCCTCACTTCCTATACATCATGTTAATACTCAAAATAAACGAGGTGCGCTCTATACAATGACCACCTTCTTCTCTTTATCCGTAGCAAATTAACCTAAAATGTTAGAGTAGTGAGCCAATTTGTCCACAACGACTTAGTGAGTAATAAAATATAATCTATAACTTAGAATAGAAATTCTATAAAACAATGTTATGTATGCATATACAATAATAATAATGCGAATGAATGCAACAGTTAATGAATACTAAATCTATAATGCATCATGCACCTTCCATTTTAAAAATGATTTTAATGCTAAAAACATATGCCAACGCTCTCAATAGCCTATAAGGTAATAATAAATCTACTTGAGCGGGTGTACCTGACGGGTAAGCATATTCTCATATTATATCATAGGGATTTGCCAGCTCATACCTCATGTATGGCGGCTTCAAATCCTTCATAGGGAAACCCAATTAATAGACCTACCTAGAATGTGTCTGAGGTACCAAGGCCACTCGCCTTTAATGCTCTACCTTAAACCACACCATCGGACCTCAAGATTTGGCGCACATTTTTCATTTAAAAACTCATTTAAAGATTGCAATCCATTCAACATGTAATACATTTCATTTATGAACAAAATAACAAGTTAAGTGATAAATTAAAAAAAATTACTCATAAGGATACTCAGTTCCTGGTGCTCCTCTAGTGACTAGTCACGTCGCGTTGACATTTGATTCTATGTGATCAACGTGGTTTCTTAATATTTACATGAAATTTGACTCAAATCTTACTTTATGGTCTTTGGTCAATCAAAGGATTGACTCGATCAATTGTGGTCACTACAGTCATTTTTAATCAAGCCTAACACTCATTGACTTGTATGATCGACAAGGTCAATATGGTCAATTGGTGCAATTAAGCCCATAATATTAACTCAAACTAAAAACATGTATTGTCGACAGGTGTCCAACTTTTGGTACACAATAACCAACCTTTTCATAAATTTGATACTTCAATATAGTAGATGGGAAAATTTTAATTATTTCTTATATTACACTTGTTTTCCCTAATGAGTAGTTCATAATATTATACAATATTATATAACAATTTTCTATTATTTAACATTATATTGCCCTATGTACTTTTTATATTTATTAATTAATCCTCAAATAGCATAAATGTGAATTTAATATATCAATTAACCTCCAAAATTCCTAATTTCAATGTCATTGAGTTCAAAATTTCATTCTTGACATTTTAGTATCCGCCAACTAAAGTTTCAGCATTAATAGGTATACCCTCTTTGTGCCAACTTTTAACTACCATATAAATTCTTAGGGCTTATATGGGCACAGATAAAGTATATATCTATATTCTACATGTTAATCTGAACACAATGATATATATATATTGTGTAGTTTCATTCCTAGGAAAAATACATCCTAATTTTGGGTTACACAATTTATGAAAATTACATTATAAAAATTGAAATTCATAACTTCCATAACAATTTTGAATTGAAAAAAGGTAAAAGTAAATCACCCAAAGTGTCGGATCCTCGAGAACGATAACTCTTTTTTTTCCTCTTTTTTTCCTTTTTCTTCTCGTTTTCTTCTTCCTTCCTTTCTTTTCTTTCTCTTCTCTTTTCTCCATTTTTTTCTCTCTTTCGCGGATGGACAAGTGAAGGGAATGAAATATGAGCAAAATGAGAGGGGAGCAACTCTTTATATACGGGTGGGTTTTAGTGGGTCCCAACCTTCATAAATGTTAAAGATAATTCTTATCTTTCCACATCATGCACATTATCTTCTCTTATTTCACTTCTTAAAATATTTTTTTTTTATTTATCCATCCAACTCACCCACTTTATCCAATATTTTTACATTTAATTTTTTTATTTTCTCTCTTTTTTTTTCCAAACCAAGCACATCATATATATATATATATATGTATGTGTGTGTGTGTGTGCACATGTAACGATCATTTCATTTGATTAATTCATTTCGTTTATTTTTATTTATTTTATTATTATTATTATTATTATTATTATTATTATTATTATTATTATTATTATTATTATTATTAGCAACTCATTAGTTAATACAATTGCCGTAAAAATTATGTATTTTTATTTAATGTACGTATTAATTTACACAATTTTGTAAAATCATGTATTTTCATTTATAATTCATTAATTGATTCATGAAAATACATGTTGAACCTGTCGACTCAATATCCAAAAATACGGATTGTTACAGAATGGCTTTAGGGATTAAAATCCTCAAGATAAAAACATTACTATAAGTCTTATTTTGGATGTATTAAGTAATACTAAGTAGGGACGACATGCTTGGGGACTTTTTTGGAGTAATTGTTGGGATCACTACAAATGTACAAGATCGTAATAGTAGTATATGATTAAATACTGAATATCATTCTTAAGGAACAGTTGACTATTAGTATCAATTTTATTAATGTTGTAGTTAAGTTTGGATGTTATAAACTAAAATCAAATTAAAAAGCAAGCGAACACTAGATTTTGAAAACGATATTAATTAAGTATCTAGGATTGTAAATTCTCATGTAATCCCCCTTAATTTATAGTTCAATTCATCTAATTTCTAGTTTTGTAGGTTATAGCACCTTTCACTAAAACCCTTCTCCTGAGGTATTTTAATACCTATTAGTCATATCTATTAATACCCTCTCTTTAGGCATACAGTTAACAAGCTAATGCAATGAACGTTGAATTTTTGTGCAATCTCCTATAGAATTAATGAGCTCCCAGTTCAATTGATTCTTCTAGGTTTATACTTTGATTATCTACCCATCAAATGTCTCTCTCGAGTTAGTTTAACAATTTGGAATCAATCTATCTATGGATGGTAAATAGAAAGCAATAAGAACACAATGCATAAACAAAACCTCAAAATAGATTAGTTAAATTACTGAATCAAAAGGATCCTACAATCAAAATTATATCCCAAAATTTAAACTCTTAGGCGGACATACTATAGAGAGTACATAACAAAGAATTAAACAATTAGAAGATCATACTAGAAGCTTGATCTTGTTCTTCGCATTCTTCTCTGTCTTGGCTCTCTTTCCCTTTGTTCGGCTGTTAAAAACGAATATTCGAATACTTCTAAACCCTAATACACTTTCTTATTTATATCTGTGCCTTAAAAACTTGTAACCCACAATCAAAATAAAACAAAAAAATCACATCCTAATCGCAATACCTAGGTAATGGACCGCGGTAGTGTTGTTGCTCAATTTGAAATTTCTTCACAAACTTGATGTAATCGCACTACCTAGGTAATAGACCACAGTAGTGTTTTATGCGTGGAATTGTCTCTTTGGTTACTTAGGTAATGCACTGCGATAGTCATTCTATTTTTCTTTTTTTGTTCTTTCCACACTTTCTTTTTTTGTTCTTTCCACACTGTGTTACCGTGGTAGTATTAATCCACTATCGCGATAATAAACAAATTTATGCATTTTTTAGCGCAGGCCATCATTTTTCCTTTGTGTGTCCATTTTTGCTTGATCTAAACTTGCACAAGCAACTAAGAACCTTTCTCGAGCGTTAAATCATAAGTGCAAACATATAAAAACCATAATGAAATTCTCTAATGTATGGCTAACATGCAATACTAAGATAAATGATTATGCACCTAATTATAAACAACTATGTCCTATTTCCTAACTCCTGCAAAACATATATAAAACACCTTTAGAATAGTTAGTATGCAATACAAGTAGCAAATACCCACATACTTAAATTATTGTTCGTCCCTGAACAATGAGTCAAATTCTAAAATTTAAAATCCATACCATACATAGTTAAATTCACTTTTACTCATCATTATGACTTCCAATTCCATTCCTGAAGTCTGTGATTCAGTGAAAGTTATTAAAGCTTTTCTAATTGTCTAAAATTTCAGTCCATCCTCCATTCTTCCTTTTCATTCTGACTCAAACACATACTCATAGCAATAATAACAACTTTATTTGTTTGATTTTCTCTTTACATGTTTGATCCATTATGTATACTCCTATGTTTTGCTGTTTTTAGATCCCTAACCTTGTTCTCACAGCTCCCCCAAACTTATGATCACATGCATTTCAATTGATGCCCATATATACACTCATATAAAAGTAGGAAGCTCAATGGTCATCAATAATATTGAAATACTTTTTATAAACATATATCTCTTTCTTTTTGTTTTTTTTTTCTCTTTTTTTGTTTTACAAAACAAAAAACATATGTATCTCAATGACTATATCCCTCCTTCTTTACACCATCCAAATAGGCATTATTATAACCATGAGTGCACACAAATAGGTTCAATTGACATATGCATAAAAGGGTCAAGTGTTTATATATTGTTTTAGGTTCATCACAAGAAAATAGGCTTCAAGGCTCAAAATTGGTTGTTAAAGATTTTTAATATTGGGGCAGGCCTTTAGGCTAAAACTCAAACAATGATAAGCTACATTTTTTCCCTCCTAGAGTCATTCCTAAGCAGTGTTCAAAATAGATTTGGTTATTTCAAGAGTCTGTGGGAGATTCTTTCTACTTGTTTTATGGTTTTCACTCCTCACTTTCCTCAATTTTTAGATTCGCTGTTTATATAAGACTGAAGCATTTTGTTAGAGTCAAATTTTGGACAAACCAAGCACATAAACTATTTGAACATACCTTTAGTTCTTTATCTCGTCATACTAGAGAAATTTTCAATTTCATAGGTCACTCAATGAAAATTTCAAAAATCTAGTATGGATCTAGCCTAAATGACACATATATGATCTACATGCGTGCTCATGTCGTAAATCATGATATCTAAATGTAATGATAGAATTTCAATAATAAAAAATTATGTGAATGCCTATAAATATGGAGTTTAAAAGCAATGTACCACACAATATATATATATATATAAAGGAAAAATAACCTAAAATTGAAGAAGATTTTCTTTAATGCGCATCCCGAAACTTAAATTGTGCCTTGTCCTGTAACATCTCGAAAAGTTTATATATAATTTTAATTTTTACTTAGAAAATTATACAGAATTGACAAATGAGAACTTTGGCAAGTTATAGTTTACTCAAATGAGGAATAAAAATTAATTTAGTAGATTTTTGAAAGAAAATATATTAATATAATGTATATTATGGGATATCATAGCCAAAAATACAAGGATATATGTAATTTTTTATGAAAACAAGATTTGAAAGTCAATCGGGATTGATTTTAATTTTTACTTAGAAAATTATACAGAATTGACAAATGAGAACTTTGGCAAGTTATAGTTTATTCAAATGAGGAATAAAAATTAATTTAGTAGATTTTTGAAAGAAAATATATTAATATAATGTATATTATGGGATATCATAGCCAAAAATACAAGGATATATGTAATTTTTTATGAAAACAAGATTTGAAAGTCAATCGGGATTGAAATTTGGCAAAAATCCAAAAAGAAAGCAAGAAATTCGCTAAAAAATAAAAAAAAAAACTTAAAATACATTTTACGGTCCACAATCGATCTACCAAAATCCAATGAATGGGATTAAAATCAAAATAAATGCTCGGGTGCACTAGATCATCAAAATCCCACAGCCAGATATCTACGTACGAAACTCGAGGATGATCGTGCAGACAGAACATAATTTGTTGATCGCGAACTCAGATCCACACACCGTGATTGAGGATCATCCGACGGTCGAGATCAAAGCCACGTAGTCGATCGCGAAATTGTGTTGCACTCGAGGATCATTTGACGGTCGAGATCAAAGTCGTGTTGAGAGATCGCAAACAATGCTGTGCTAGAAGATCATCGGACGGTTCAGATCAAAGACGTGTTAGATATATCGCGAATTGTTGATACGCTCGAGGAAACCCAACGGTTGAGATTTGAAGACTCTGATTTCTGTTGATTGATTCAAGGTCAATCCAACGGACCAGATCAAATCCAAAATTTAAAATACGAAAATTATCAAAAAAATAATGAAAAATTCAACAAAATTTGAAAAATAGGTTTCTAATTCCAAAATTATTTCTAAAATTCGAAAAATTCTCATTTTGCTCTAAAAAATAGAAGGTACGAAATCAAGGAAAACTAGGGTATTTTATTCAAAGAAGAACACAAAACTTTCTAATTTTGTCCTTTTGAAAACCTATATAAACCCCCCTAGGCTCTCAATTTCATTCATTCCAAAAAATAAGAGTTGAATTTTTCTCTTGTTTTCTCTAAGCCTTCTTCTTGGCACCTCTTTTCATCTTCCCTTCTTGTGTGTGTGAGAAGTTCTTCTCTCGAATTGGGAAAATAAGTTGGGCAATCTTCATTGGCATTAGTACGTGGGGGGAATTGCTACTAAAATTCAGGAAGAAAGCGTCACAAGGTGGAAGTGATTTCTAGAATACTCTTCTGTTTTTATTTAAATTCATGGCATACTCATTATTTGTGTGTTTTTCACTGAAATCAAAGATTTTCAATTTCAGTTTTAGAATTTTAAAAGTTTATTTCAGTTTATTTCAGTTTTGATTTATGTTTGAGCAATTATATCATCTATGCAAGGTTAGTATCATGCTTAGGCTTTCAAATAAAAGTATGATGCATGTTTTATGAGTGTATCATGAATTGACTATGAATATTCTGAATTTTAGTTTGATTTCGTATTTTGAAGTTTACTTTATAAGATCATGATATGAGAATTAATCTAAGACAATGGAGATAATAACCACGTACCATCATAGTGGTCAAGGCGACACTATGGATGTTCTTTTCATATGAGTTAGGTCATATGGT
>JAJIYU010015417.1:0-12680 GCA_030144865.1 Tinospora cordifolia
AAAAGATGACATTTATCTAATAGTACTGTTCGAGGTTTAGGGTTTAACTATCCAAAGATAATAATTATCTGGTCTTTATCATTCCCTAAACCTGATCAAATTCTAACATGATGAGAGATTGTTGTTAGTAGTCATGTTTGCAAAGTAGGAGAAAAATCAAAATAAAACACCATGATATTAAGTTTACATCTTGGCATACGTGGAAATTAGTAATAAATTATAGTGAAAGAGTAGGAGACTAGGAGGTTATGTTGAACCTAAGGTTGTACTTCATGTTGTCTTATTATAACATGTCTTGTTATATTTGTATTTCTACGTATAATTACAAACTCAAATTTAACCTATTTAAATATCATATAATAACTATGTTAAATAAATTAAGCTATTTAAATCATTTTTAGAGTTTGAAAACATTCCTTCTAACATATTTAACAAACATAAATTATAAAATACATATGAATCAAAGAACTCCAACTTATAATTATAAATCTGCATAATAAAAACTAAATAAAACAATGTGAAATTAGAGTTTGAATATGTGTATAAAATGTTAAAAAGTTTTCACCCAAAATATGAGTCTCAACCACAAAATGTAATTGTGTTAAATGGGTCAATTTTTCATTCTCATTCCTAATTTTATTGTATCATATTTGTATTACCATGTTGTAAGTATGAAGTCCAAATTCATTAATTTGGCATTTGATTCAAGTTGTATTTGAAATTCTTTGAGTCACAACTGTTAGAGAGTAAAACCAGACAATGAACAAAGTAAAACAAAGAAAATAGTTTGTGTGAGAGGACAAGAACACACAACAATTGGTTACGTAGTTTAGCCTTCAAGCCTACATCTGTGGGGCTTTGCCCAAATCAAGAGATCTCATGATAGTATGCAAAGTACACTTCTAAGTAAGTTCCATAATTACAACAATATACTCCACATAATATATCTCACCGATGAGCTTTGAGTAGAATGCTTGTCAAATTCTCTAGACTAATAGCCAATATCAACTAATAACTGCTCTAGTTTGTCCACAAAACACCAACAAAGGTTACAACAATCCCTCAAACTCGATCACTCAACCAAGAGTATGTATAGTCTTTGAAATACTTAATAAAAGTGAATACAAGAACATGAAATCAATGTTGCCCCGAGTGATGATCAGGGCTGCAAACGTCACAGAATAAATAGACTTTGATTCGAAGGCTTTCCATAGCAGATAGAGATTCTGGGAGATTTCTGGGCAAATTGTGCTATGCACTGTGACAAGATACTGTCGACACAAATCGCGGGAAGACTTATTTCCTAAAATTCGTTTCTTCCAAATAACAACAACACCATTCTGTTTTGATCAAATAACATCAGTAACCTTCTGTTCTTTCTGATCTTTCCGAATAACGAGCACTCCATAATTTCCAACTGCTTTGCAAAAGATCTTAAAATTTTATTCTAGAATTTACAACATTTAGGAAGGATGACTATTGGTTGAAAGCAATCTATTTTTGAGATCAAGCGCTTATTGAAAATCAAATTCAGTGTTTCGGAAAGACAATTACATAAATAGAGAAAGAAAAGATATGCCTTTTATTGAAATGGAAACAAACCAGATTTTAAGTTGATAACGGCTCCTTTATTTCTAAATACACAATATTCTATTTTTCCTAAATCAAGCAGAGAATATTCTATTTCCAAGGATGCAACGATATTCAATATGTAGCGATATTCAATCATGGTTAGCGTAATCTCTAGCACCAAACTTGCCAACACATGTATATGATTCCTAAATGATCATGCCAACACATGAAATACTAATATAAATGATCATGCACCTAATTATAAAGAAATGTGTCCTAATTTCTATCTGACCAATGCAAACCATACATAAAATATATATAATATAACTAATATGCAATGCAACTAACAAATACCCCTAAACTTAAGCCATTGTTCATCCCCAAACAGTGTTTCAACTCTAAAATTGACACACCATACCATACCATATAGAATTAAATTCTTTTTGCACTCATCATTCGAACCTCGATCTTCCATTCCTATAACTTGTGATTAACACTTCCCTAGGGCCATTCAGGTTGTCTAGATTTTCAGATCATCCTTCGTTCTTCCTCAACTTCACCCTCTCATCTATTGATATCTCAATCCTCCTAGACCTTGTAGGTGATTTGCAGTTACCATCCCACTCATAGAAATCCTCTCATAATACCTAAGTACACAAACCCTCTAAATGCTCTCCTCTAGCTTTCATCTACTCAAGTTAAACTCTAATCAAGATTAGTGGTCTTTCTTTTAGGTTATAATGTGGCTTAGCTCAAGGTACAAGTGTGATAGGATTGTAATTCTGACTCAAGTGTAAGCTTGTAGCAATAATAACAACCTATTTTGTTTGATTTTCTCCGTGTAGCTTGATCTTTTCTGTTCAATCCCTTGTTGTTATTCGTTTACACTCGTAACCTTATTTTCACAGCTCTCCCAAACTTATTTAATCACATACATCTCAAATTGTACCCACTCATATACTCATACAAAAGTAAGAAGCTCAACTTTCCTTAACAATACTGAAATGCTAGATAAAGACATAACTTTTCCTTTTTTTTTCTAATTATTTTTTTAAAGAAAACAAAATAAAAAACAAAAACAAAAACTAAAAACATATCTATCTCAATGTCAACATCCCTTCATTCTTTCACATCATCAGAATAAGCAGTATTATAACCATGAGTGCACATAAATAAGTTCAATTGAGATATGCATAAAAGGATAGATTGTTTAATATATATACCATTTAGGTTCATAAAAAAAAAAACATGTTTAAAGCTCAAAATTGGCTGCAAAGGATTATTACGTGCTGACCAGCCTCTTAGCTAAAACTCAAACAATGATGGCCTACATCATTTCCCTCCTAAAGTCATTCCGAAGTAATATTCAAGATAGATTTGATTATTTTAAGAGTTTGTAGGAAATTCTGTCCATTTGTGATTTGGTTTACACTCCTCATTTTCTTTGATTTTTGGATTTTCAATTTACCCAGGACCTAAGAGTTCTGTCAAGGTCAAATTGTGGACAAACCAAACACATAGATTATTTGAAAGTACCCTAATTCTTTGTCTCATCACACTAAAGGAATTTTCAATTTCATAGGTTACTCAATGAAATTTTTCAAAAATATGGCATGGATCTAGCCTAAGTGACACTAATATGTTTTATTTGCTCATGTCCTAAAGCTGAATAAATGATCATGTCCTAATGCTAATATGTTCATGAATTAACTCTAAATAAATAATCCTGATATCTAAATGTAATGAAAGAATTTTAATAATAACTATGTATGTGATATGGCTATAAATATGTAGTTTAAAGGCATTGTTGCACACAATACCTATAAAATAAAAGAAAAAAATAACCTGGAATCGAAGAATATTTTCTTCAATACGCACCTTCAAACTTAAATTGTGCCTTGTCCTCAAGAGCACAACTTTACTTTGACGTTCCAAGAGGATAGTACACTAAAGCACTCAAAAAACCTGCATATGGAAAAAAGAAGACAAGTATTAGAGAATTATTAACGACAATGCATTGAAAATTTTTTTTTGACTAAACTAAAATGCATGCATACTTAGAAAACTAAATTTAACCCTAACTAAATAAATAGAAATAAACGAAAAATAAAAACCAATGGGTTGCCGTCCAATAAGCACTATGTTTAATATCGTTAGCTCGATGTTGATATAGATTAACCGAAGCCCAATTTGTTGATCTTGCTGAACACCTTGACTTTGGGCAACTCTTGCTTGATGTTGTCAGGTGGCTGCTTATATTTTAGGACTGGATCATGTAATTACTTCATAGAAATTTTCTTTGCATGTTTAGTAGCATAAATATGCTTTCGGTGTTCTTATATGACCTCCCCTTTATCAGATTCAGCATATGTAGCCTGAATATCAGGAGGTCTAGGATTCTCAACCTCTATCTTAGTGCCAGCTTGTACTTGCTTGCATTCTTGGACTTCAGTAAGGGGCTTCAATGAGTGATACATGTTGAAGACTATATGGTCTTCATTCATTCTCAATGTGAACTCTCCCTTGGCAACATCTATTAGGGTCTGACTAGTAGATAAGAATGGCCACCCAAGAATTATAGTATCACCTCGTCTTTCTCCATATCAAGAATAATGAAATCCACAAGGAAGATAAACTTATCTACTTTCACTAGAACATCTTCAATAACGCCCCGTGGATAAGTAAGAGAATGGTCTGCAAGCTGAAGGGTAATAGTTTTAGGCTTTATCTCTGACAGGCCCAACCTTCGGTATACAGAAAGTGATATTAAGTTTATGCTTGCCCCAAGTTACAAAGAGCTTTCTCCACTTTTATTTTACCTATTTAGCAAGGAATAGAAAAACTCTTTGGATCTTTCAACTTCTGAGACAACTTTCTTTGAATTATAACACTATATTCCTTTGTCAACCGCACAGTCTCATGATCTTCAAGTTTGCACCTCTTGGACATAACATCTTTCATAAACTTAGCATAATTAGGCATCTGCTATAATGCCTCTACAAAGGAGATGTTGATGTGAATCTTTTTAAATACAGCCAAGAGCCGTGCAAATTGTTCATCTATTTGCTTCTTATAAAACTTCTGCGGAAAGGGTAATAGAGGAGGCTCAAGGTATTTGCTGCCTTGAATAGTTATACTAGGAAAGCTACCCTTCTTCTTTCCTCTATCAGCAAGCACTGTATCAATTCTTTAAAGAAATGGGTTGGCTTTGGACTTCTTTGGAATGGGTAGGCTATTCAAGTGCATGGTGGCGTTAGAGTGAATGGGTTGGCTTTGGATCTCTTTGGCACTTCTTGTGAATATGGCATTGCAACTTTTTTTTTTTTTTGGATTGACCTGAGTGTCACTAAGAAATGGGCCTCACTATTGACTAGAGCATGCTTAAGCTAATTATCCCATCTGAGTCTCGGGGTTCTTGACTATAGCATTTATGTTCCCTACTTGCATTTCCAACCTTGAAACTTTGTTATTCTAATCTATCCTCCCAGTCAATTCTTTAAGGAAATGGGCCTACATATTCATTATCTCATCCAATTTGTCCTTCATAGATGGTTTCTTTACAATCAGGCTCTGTTGAGGGACATAACCTTATGAGCTTGTTGGATGTTTCTGTTATTGGCATATGAGAAGTTTTCATGCTAATGGATCCCCAGATGATAATTGAAGAACATTATACCCCTATTGCTGACTTTGATAAGTATTGAACTGGTTCACCGCATTCAGCTGCTCTATAGATGCTTCTTGAGTAAAGGCTGCCTTGTGAACCTCAGCTATGGCCAAAATAGATTGATTCTGTTGTGGTTGAAATTGGCCATTACCAAATTCCTTAGTCAATGTATTCAACTGGTGGGTTATGGAAGCTATCTAGGCCTAAAGAGCTATAATCTCATCAACCTCATGTACTCCACCCCTTTTTATTGAGCGTCTCTCTGTGCCATGGCCATAGGCGTTAGCTATCATATCTTCAATGAGATGAGTGGCCCTTGCAGTAGACTTTTCCATCAAGGAACCACTAGCCGTTGAATCAATCGAGGCTTTCATAGGTTGTGTCAAACCACTGTAGAACATTTGAATCTGTAGCCAAAGAAGATAGCCATGCTAAGGAAATCTTCTCAATAAGTTTTTGAATCTCTCCCGAGCTTTATAGAGAGATGCAAAATCTGACTGCTTGAATGAACTAATTTTACCCCTCAGTTGATGAACTTTCGCAGGAGTGAAATACTTCTATGGAGATTTCTGAATCATCCCCTCCCTAGTGGTGATGCTACCAGGTAGGAGAGTTTGCAACCAAGTTCTCACCTTATCCCTTAGAGAGAAGGGAAAAGTCACAACCTCAACTAATCTGTAGTCACACCATTCATCTTCATAGTATCACAAATTTCCATCAATGAATTTAGGTGTGCCACCAGATCTTTAGTTGCCAAACCCCCAAACTGATGTTGCTTTATCATGGTAATCAGAGAGAACTTCAACTCGAAATTGTTGGCGTCGATGGGTGTGCGAGCAATTTCGGAGTAATTATTATTAAGCACAAGATTGAAAAAGTCTTGGAGTAGTGCTTTACCAGTAGTGTTAAATGCAGATCTACTACTCTTAGCCATATCAGAGCTATGGCTTTTAGCCTCCATCTAAATTGCCACAGTGTTTTGAAAAAGTTTGGATCGTTCAACCCAAATAAGTCTCCATTCATCCAAAACTTGAAACACCACAAACAAATAATATAGATTAAGTGTAGCCGACCAATGGATTAAGTAATAAAAAGAATAAAATAAAATAATAAAAAATGCCTTAATTTGTAATACTGAGCATGAAATTCAATGAACAAAATAAAATAAATTCGACTTTTAATAAAAAGAAATAGAAATATATATGTGTGGTATATTTTTAAGTATGTGAATGTATTAAATATATGTATGTGTAAATATATATATGTGTGTGAGAATATATATGTCAACTTGCTTTAAATTTTTAATTACAATTTTTTTTATTTAATATATAGTTATGTGCGTATATATATAAGAAAAAGAAAAAAAAAAGGAGTGTATTCAGCATTTGACGTGTAAGAAAAAACAGGCCAAAAAATAAAGAAAAATACGAAAAAAATTGAAAAAAATGACTAAAACACGCTAGAAACCATAGAAAAAAACCCTAATATCAAACTCAAAACCCTTGATCGCCATAGTTGAGAATAAATGGAAGGTTTCCATTCCAAAAATGCCAACAATTTATGAATCCACCCCGAAAGACCTTATATAAACCCCTTTCCGCCTCTCATTTCATTTATCCTAAAGTAAGAGCTAATAAGACCCCTCTTGCTCTTTCTGCCTCCTTTTTAGCACCTAGTATTTTTTTTTCTTTCTTGAGCTATTCTAAACAGCCAGTGTGGTAGTAGCAACAAAAGTGCCGCACAAAGCCAGTGCAAGCAACGAGAAACATCTGAGAAGAGCTAAGAAAGTTCAAAAGGAAGCGATTCTGAGGTAAAATGATTCCCACTTTTTACTTTATTATTTTGATTCAAATAAAGCTTGCTTGGGTATTTTACTTTAATCTCATATACATGTCATATAGAAGATGCATGCTTAGGTTTATAACGCATAATCTATGATGCATCGTTACCATATTTGAATGATATCTTTTTACATTTAATATAAGATTAAATAAAGATCTTGACCAAGTACCAGCATGGGGGCGAATGTTCCTCGTGAGCTTTTCAATCAAGGGTTGTAAGGTAAGAGAGGGTTCGAAGTTGATACTACCTCAACTCTGTGGGTTTGAGTTCAGTATAATAGCTCTTTCCTTAGGGATTGAAATGCTGGAGGTATCCTTCCTATCTTTAATGATAACAAAAATAATTTACTGCTTAAATCATTTAATTTTTGAAAAGTGGTTGCTAGGCATGTTCTATTTTGTCGAAATAATAATTTAAATGTTTAGGATGATCCATTGAACTTTTTAGCTTACCCTTCTTTTTTCAACATTTTAGGAAATTAAATTGTAAGGCTACTTGAAAAATATTTAGGAATTTTATTTAAATTCATTGTAGGGTATGTGGGCCCAAATCAATTTATTTATTTAAAGTCTATTGTAATCAAGAGTTAAGTTATTATTTTTGAATTTTTTTTGAAATTGATAAATGATAAGGAATTTTATTTTATTCCATGGCGTATCAAATTTGAATAATTTGTTTGGTACATATACTAGTGTACACAAGAAGTCTCATGGATTTAGGGCAAAGAAAAGAAAAAGGTTAATGTAGCATGGGGCCTGCTTCCTGGGCGGCCCAAAAATATTGAAGAAAAAAATATCGTCAGATAATGTGGGCCCGAGTATGGGAGGTGGGTGTTACAAATGTGGTATTAGAGCCTAGGCTATAGATGCCTTGGGCAAAGATTAGAAAGAATTGACTGGTCTAGTAAGACCTTTAATTTGAATTAATTTAGAAAGTCCTACCTTATGTTTTGGAAACTAAAATTATTTCAAAAAATTATTTTTCAAAAAGAAATATATGTTTTTCAATTGTTTTATTTGGATACAAAGATTACGAGTTAAGCTGATAGTTGGTAAGTCTTGTCTTGAGTAAGTTAAACATTGAAAGGGAAACGAATTATCCCGTTCTAGAAAGCACGATTGCAAACTTCAGTCTCACCACCCGATCGGGAGGTTGTCCCACTAGCTCATACGAATAATCAAAGTTAAAGAACACACTTATTTTCTACGAAAGAAAAACTAGGAGGTGATAATTAAGGGCAAGGAACTTACCATAGTTCAAAATAGATGCCAAAGATGGCCTCGTGGATAAATGAAGGTTGTCAGCTTGACAAAAGAACTTTTCAACTAGGATTCGAGAACTTCAAGTCTAGAAAAGAGACCATAAGTAGAGACTTGGGTGTTGCCAAAGGTAGCACAGTGGATCATAAATTAAAACTTTAGGACATAGGTTAGAGACTGGAAATGTGTGAAAATGAAACACTTGTTTTGTTAGGGCACGAGATCAGGAGGATCCTGTATCTCTGGTTTCTATGTGGTATGAGATGCATAGGAATTCGGGATATGGAGGAATCCTGGACTTGAAAAATGGTGGACCATATTTGGTAAATGATCGGGGGCTTTAGACAAACTAGTTTTCTATGCTTGGTTGCATGGGACAGTCAAATATAGTGAGGCTTGAAAAACCTTAGTTGTCGGGACATTTGCAAAATTGATTAAGTGTAGTGCAATCTCTGAGTATAAGCCTATGTCAAAGGGTAAGGGTGGAATGAGACACACGAACTTGATGGCATAGGCAAAAGCCTAGAATTTTGCTATGATAGTGTGAACTTGCATTATTGAATGATTGAATATATGATGTTCTTATTGCTTATATATGCATGAAACCAAATCTTGTACTCAAGAACAACATAACTTAGAAGAATAAACCAGTAGTGTAAACCCATAATTTTCATGAAACGTTGACGTGATGTATGTGTATATAAGTATGTATTATACACATACATGTAAATGTACTTAATGTCATGTGATAAAAAAATTTGATTTACAAAGAGGTTTAGAAAATTTAAATAAATAAATTGGGTGATTTAATAATAACAATAATGATAGTATTATTATTATTATTATTATTATTATTATTATAATAAATAAGGGGTGTAAATATATAATGGTGAAGGGTATGGATGAGGAATAAAGATAAAAGGAAAAAAATGTTATCTGTGGTGAGAAATTGGAAAGAAAAGACAAAAAAAAAAAATTGAAATAGGGGATGGATGGAGCAATTGGCTATGTATGATGGGTATGGATGGGAAGATGGAGGATGACATACATTACATAATAGGTGGGTGTGGGCGGTGGAGAGCTTCACGTTAATTCATTTTCTCTTGCGTTTTTCATTTATAGAACAGAGAAAAAAAATCAAACCGGACGAAGGAAATGGAAAGAAGAAAATAAAGGAAATTCAATCTTTTTCGACGGATTTAACATTTGGGTAATTCTTTTTTTCTTTCAATTCTTGTTATAAAAATGTTAATCAAGTCATGTACTACAATCCTAGGGGCATAATTTTTACTATAGGGAGTATTTTATATTAGTACCAAAAAATTGGGTATTATCCCACAGTGAGTAAAAGTTAGTAAAAATTATACTAAAACACTCTTGGTGAGGCGTAAATCACAAATGTAGTTATTTTGTATTCATTTGTCCTATAAACACCAAAATAAATATCTAAAGTTAAATAATCTTGGAGGGCTTTTGGGTATTTTAAATCTTAATAAAATTTTAATTGGATCCTATAAAAATGTAGAGAACAAAAATACGTACCCATCGATGCCAAATTCATAAATTTTAGATATCAATTGAAAGTTTGGTGAATATTTGACCAATTAAATTATTTATCAAAATTTTAAAACATAATAAAAATATAATTGGGAAGCTTATTTATTTTATTTTCTGTTATAAAAATATTTTGTATGAGTCGAAAAATAATATTAAAGATAATTGAGCATATTCAGGTTAATGCGCACCCCTACGTGGGATCAAACGTGTACATAGAATTAAACATGAGCAGTAAATATGTTGAAAATGATTTATAAAATAAATTTAAAATAAGTTGAATTGATTTTATGCATATAAAATAATGTTTGGTTGCAGGATTATATTGGTATTGTGGAGATAAATTGTTATTGGATATTAGAATTAACTGGACATAAATTTAGGTGAGTAATCTATACTTATATTATTATGTTTGATATTGATATTATATTAAAATGTCTGATTTTTATTAAATAGAATGATATACTGCATTGCATGCTTATTTAAATTTAACGAAATAATTTTGTAAAAAAACCCACATCCCTTCAGAGTATGAACAAGGACACTCCTTCGGAATATGACTAGGGACACCCCTTCAAAGTATGACCAGGTTGATTAGGGTGGGAATACACACATTACATTGCGCATGTATGTTACTTTATTTCATTTGCAAGTGATTTGAAACTTACTTTACCTTGTGTGTTTTATATATATGATGATTGTATAATACCATAAGTCAGATTATTCACTGAGCTTGCTGTTTGCTCACTCTATTTTTCATTAATTTTTTCAAGATTTGAAAAGAAAGGAAAAATGAAGATGTGATATCATTACTAGTGTCTTTTGAAGTTGATAGGATGTTGTAATTGTAATAATTAGCCAAATTACTATATTTAGAGATGTATATAGACATGTTACCATCTAGATGTATTGTCAGAACAAATTATGGATTGCGTAGATATATGGTTAATTTTATGAAGAAATATATAGTTTTTATATTGATTGTGATCTATCTGGTAATTTGAATTTGGTGATATGTCATATTTTCAGAAGAGAATCTATTAAATTTTTCAGGGAATTGGTGATTTGGTTAAGAAAGCTTCCAAGGTTTTCTAACAAGCCAGTATTCTAACATTTTAGAAATTTTGTGTCAGTCGTAACGTTACTTGAGAAGGGGTCGCGACAAATGGGCTACTAAACAAATCAAGAGCCTAGAGACATGAATCTAGAGTCATAATTGTACATACGAAGCGAAAATCGCAGGAATGAGTACTAAATCGACATGACTTGTAGATAATGGCCAAACCTAGGAGACACGCTACCAGAGCTACAACATCTGACGAGACTAACTCACGAGGAAAGGAAGTACCAAATAACGTGGTTGAGACCTAGATAGAAAATATGCTGAAAGAGGTCACAAGAAGGGTCATGGAACATATCATGAGGGCACTACTTTAGATGATTCCTCAAGTGGCACCGCAGCCACGGGTACAAGAACCTATTCCGGTGCAGCAACTAGTGCCAGTACCAGTGCCCAAGGTCCTAGCTTGTCAGGGGATACAAGAGGATCTGGAAGATAGTGAGCATAGAAATATGCTTCTGGAGTTAAAGAAACTTCAACCATCATAGTTCGAGGGTACTGCTGACTACTTAACAGTTGACTATTGATTCTAGGAGTTAGAGGAACACCTGGACATATCAAAAGTAACGGGTCCTAGTAGAGTGGCGCTGGCTACCCATCAATTCAAGGGATCAACTAAAAGTTGGTGACAGATGTTGAAGGCTAACTCGAACACCAACGTCCGAGGGATGAACTGGAAAGAATTCAAAGAGATATTCTATGAGAAATTCTTTCCCGAAACAACACTGATGAAGATGTAAAAAGACTTTGTTAGGCTAAATCAGAGGATATGACGATGGTCGAGTATGAGGCCAAATTTACTAAATTGGACAAGTTTTCACATGAGGTAATTAGAGAGGAGAAAATGAAGGTCAACCGCTTTACTCAGGGTCTCAAGATTAGAATCCAAAAGATAATAAGGACCTTAGGCTCGAAAACGTACAGAGAAGTCGTAGAGAGGGCGTTAACCTTAGAACAAGAACTGGACTTTGAACAGAGGTTAAAGAATAAGAATAAGAGGCCAGAAAATGATAAAGATCATTAAGAACCTCAAAAGAGCCAAAAAACCCATCAACAAAATGATGGAAGTAGGGTACTTTAGATCTAGCAACAAGCTAGACTTAACAAGGATCAATGGAAAGAAGAGGTCAGACAACAATGGTTGTGTTTTTACTATAACCAGCTAAGGCATCTTGCGAAGTTTTGTCCTGCCAAGCCCAGGCCCCCCCAACGATAGCAGCACAACCAGGGAGGAGGATAGAATATGTGTCCTCAACAACAATCGCCCCAATAGAACAACAACTAATGGCAAAACTAGAACCAAGGTCGTAGGCAGAATCAGATCAGAGTGTTCTCAGTTGCTGACAATCTCTGGAGAACAAGACCCACAGTAGAAATAGTAGCATTACATTAGAAAAATTTTTAGGTTGAAATTTATTTTAGAAATGGTAGTTGGTTGTAATACCCAAATTTTGATGGAATGTGTGACGACCCATGTTTTGGTGTGCAAAAAAAATTCTCGAATACAATATATGCATTTTCTGAAATTTTTAATGGAAATGCAATGATTTACATTAATTTTTCTCAAATTTATATTATTTACTGGAGAAAATGAGAAAAATGGGAAATTATGTGAAATCAAGAGGAAAATGCAATTTCTTGAGAGAAATAATTTTTGGGATTAATT
>JAJIYU010015418.1:0-12741 GCA_030144865.1 Tinospora cordifolia
CGCTGTAATATTTTAAATTATGTACTCAATTTTATTTAATTAATTGAGTTTGTGAATTTCAGTTATTTCTTATACTATTGCCTTATTAAATTCTCTTTTTTAAGTTATGTATGATTAAATACGATCAAGGCATGAAATGACTAAAATAGAAAGTCAAGTGTGCGTCGCTTGTAATGTAACACCGGCCCGGCCCGCCGTTTGGTTTAGTCCACCGTCAAGGAAAATGGTAGATGCGTCCAATGCTTAATGATATGGGGGTTGGGGTGTTACAATTCCATTACGGCTAGTATATTTACGCCAACTCCTGGTCTATAAGGATGATACAAGTCCCACCATACGCGACCGTCCCATACCAGTAGAATATAGTGTGTGCAAGTTCTTCCAAAGATTCTGTTCATTGCCCATTACAATTTCAAAAGTGCCTCACTCCCTAAGGCTGACGCAAGACCCACCATACGCGACCATCCCAAACCTAGTAGAATACAGTGCATACAAGTTCTGTTGAAGGAATTGACCACTCACCATATCTGGTCGTCAGTCTCCAAGTTTAGTTTTCCTCTATACCTCATCATCTCTAAGCATACCACACTGAGATTCCTCACCATAGTATTATAGAGAGATCTGCGATATAGGATCCTCCTGAACTGTGTCATGACCAATCAAGCGTGCGTTTTCACATTATCAATTTCTATTTTATGCCCTAAAGCTTTTAATTTATGATCCACTATGCCTTCTGGCACACTCGGTCATTCCCTAGACCTAGTGTTTCAATACTAAGTACATTTTTTTCTATGTGATACCATCGGTCCCAAGTCTCGAACAATTCCTAAGTAGCGCAACACTCGCAGGGAGCAAAGCTTCCACCTATAGGGCTCCTACCCATACTTTTGTCCACCTGCGACTGGTAACTCAAGCACATTGGCATCACCTAAGTTTTTTCTATATGTCTAGCCATCTAGTCACTTACTCGTGATTACTACTCATTTCTTGTTTACTTTTTCAAAAATCAAAACCAATGAAAATTCCATTTCCAGTGAAAACAAAATTCAGTGACTATTTCCAATGAAAAACCAAGTCCAAAATATTCCATCAGACTAAACTTTTTTCCCAGAGAGCTACTAGCTGAGCTTAGATACCACTGTATGGTATCAGACAAAATATGTGCCCAGTGAACTACTAGCTAGCTTTGATACCACCCTGTGGTATCAGACAAAATAAGTGCCCAATGAACTACAAGCTACTATGATACCACCTTGTGACACCCCGGCCCCCGCTCCGGGAGCCATCCATCACTACACCTCACGTCGGGGCCCAGCGCTAAGACTCGCACTCCCATTCGACTATGCTGTCGTGCGTGCGGAATAAATCACCTCAATCCTCAGACGCCGGAGACCAGGGTCATCACTAACCATTTTCTAAATTTGTACAATCGGTGCCCCTCCTTACCACTAGACTCAGTGGATTAAAATAGAAAAAACATTTCCTACGACTATTCACTAACAATACATTATATCAAAACATGTCGCCGAAATTTTCATAAGAATATGTACAATAAATCAAGATACAACAGTGGAAACCATCAAAATCATCAACCCATACAGTAGGGTTTCAAGTATGACTGAAAATATACATGTCATGTGCCTCTAAAGGAATTATCTCAAAATACATCCCAAAACTTAGTATCAAAAATTGGCTCAAAGAGCTAAAGTTCCAAACAACATTTTAAAATAGACAACAGTCCCAAAAGAAAATAAATGGCTACATGGCATATTCAAAATATATACATGATCTGTGAAAATTGAGACAAAAACAAGAATACAAGCCCAACAGTGACCTCCCAGCGAAATCACCGACGAACCCCTGAATCAACTGGTCAACTAGTGTACTCCACCTCTGCGAGTACCTGTAAAAGAAAATGGGGTTAGCTTGAGAGCCCAGTGGATCATCCCTACACATCACTAGCATTATATAAACCAAAATCCAAAACATGCACACACTTTTATTACATTAATCATTTCAAATAGTCATTTGTTTTGTTGTACTCTTAGACCGAAAGAGATCTTCTCCCTGTGTTCCTCAGTGCCCAGAAATCAAGCCCAGTCGATAACGCCTCGAGCTACGCTACCGTACCCGACCATGGCACACATCCAAGAATAGGTGCAATGGTGTACGGCCAATGCTTACCCATCCAAAGAATTCTTAGTCGTCGCAGGTGGCTCCATTAAGAACACCGACGGTGGGATTCAGAAGATGTCGTGCAGCAAATATGGCCACGTCCATGAGTCGTCGATAGATGCCACCATCGCCCCGGTATGTGGAATTTTAAGTCTTAATTTAATCTTTTTTAGTTTCCAATCATTTTCATTCCATACCATATCGTCATGTGACACTCATGATGATGATGCAATTCAGATAATGAAACTATCCTATCAGTCATGCATAATATTCTCCCAAATAATGATAAAGCATGTAACCAGACATTATGCTCAATTAACAATCAAACATTCCAGAATCATATCCATCCTAGCATGCATCTATCATCCTATGCTACACAAACATCATGCCTTGAACTTTAAGCCTACATAATACTAGAGAAGAAGAGAATCTCGCCACCTAATAACGCAGAATAACCCTTGAGCCTACTCGCGAGGATCATGCTCGAAGTCCACAATCTGAAATGATTAAACCTCGTTATTCATTCCAAATCACCAAAAATCCCCCTTCAACAATAGTAAAAAAAATCCAAATTTCCATTTTTTCCACACAAAAATGCGAAATTATAGTCAATGCGTTCCAAATTAAGAATAGCACACATTTAAAACTGAGTACAACATTAAAAGAGGAATAGATTATGTTTTATTACCTATCAAAGGATTTTCACCTTCAGAAACCCTCCAAATAGGTGAAATTCCTCTGGATCCATCAATAATTGCAATTGAACAATTGAAACTTCTAGAATTCAATTCTAAATCAATAAACTCTCAATTTAGAAGTAAGATCCAAGCTCATTTGGTTCCAAATCGTCTTATACATAAAAAAAAAACCTCAAACCCTCATTTTTGAATACTGAATCTGAATGAATATACAGATCTTGAACTGAAAGGATTAAGAGGTTCAGATTCCTACCTTAGATCTTGAGATCCTCCTTGAATCAGCTCTAGACCGTCTCTTTGAAGCTCTAGATCGATTTGGGAAAGTCTGTGCGTGAATTGACGAAGTCAAGGGCTTGAATCTTTTTAAATCTTGCGTAATTACTGCAGTCGGCACTTTATGGACCATTGTCACCCATGTGACCTAATTCTTTTTCGTGATTTTCCACTGATTACTGTGGTCGGCCTTTAGTGACCGCGGTCAACAGTGTGATGTCTTGTTTTTTCAACGTTCTTCCCCATTATCCAACATTCTGATTTATTTTATTTTAATACCATACTATATAATAATCATTTAAAACATGTTTTCACACATTTTTACATTTATTTCGTAATTTTTAAAATCTATTTTTCATGTGTACACATTTGAAAAATTCGGGGTATTACAAACGGAGTTAGATGGAGTTCTTGAAAGACTATGATTTTCAACTATACTACCATCCAAGGAAGGCCAATGTGCTGGTTGATGCCTTAAGTAAAAATTTCAACAAATAGGAGGAAGAAAAGGGCAAGATGTACTAGTTCATTAAAGACTTCAGGTTAGGTGTAACCTTGATGAAAAATGAGCTTATCCCTATAGCATGTCTTTCCAACTATATCTTCTACACCAAATCAAGGATGAGCAAAAGCAAGACAAATGACTCACTAGTCTGATAGAAGGAGTTATGCAAGGCAAGCATCCTCACTTCAGGTTAGATGCTAAGAATATCCTAAGACTTGGCGAGAGGATCTATGTTTCCCAAAACAAACAAAATAAACAAACCATACTAGACAAGGTTCATCAGACCGAGTATACGATGCATCCAGTTAGAGATAAGATGTACAAAAACCTCAAAAAAACTTAATGGTGGAACTTAACTTGTCAACAAGTAAAAGCAGAACATCGAAAACCCTCTGGAATGTTACAACCACTCCTTATCCCTAAATGGAAGTGGGATAACATTGCCATAGACTCTATCAGTGGTTTCCCCAATAACTAGAAAGGAGAAGATACTGTATGGGTGATTGTGGATCATCTCACTAAAGTGGCACATTTCTTACCAATCAAATCCACAGACCAAGTTCATAAGCTGGGAGAACTCTACATAAAAAAGATAGTTAGACTTCATGGTGTTTCTAAGGTGATAGTATCTGACTAGAACTCTCGATTCACTTCACAATTCTGGCTGAGACTACAAAGGAGTTAAGCACTAAACCCACTATAAGTACTACTTTTCACCCTTAAACAAATGGGCAATCTAAGAGAATGATCCAGACATTAGAAGACATGTTGAGGTCCTGTGTCTAGGACTTTAAAGGGAACTAGAGCAAGTACCTGCACTTAGCAGAGTTTGCCTATAATAATAGTTATCAGCCAAGTATTAAGATGGCTCCATATGGAGCTCTTTATGGCAAGCCTTACAGATCACCAACCTATTGGGCTGAACATGAAGATCATGTACTTACTAGGCCAGACTTGGTGAAAGAAATGAACAACCAAATCAAAATGATACAAAAGAGGTTAGTTATAGCTCCAAGTCATCAGAAGAGTTACACCGACAAGAGAAGGAGGCCCCTAGAATTTCAAGTGGGTGAAAAAGTATTTATAAGGATCAGTCCTCAAAAGGGCATCAAAAGGTTCAGAGTTAAGAGGAAACTATCACCCTAATTTGTCAGACCCTTTGAAATACTTAAAAGAATTAGAGAATGTGCTTACAAATTGGATCTACCAAACTGAATAGCCTTAGCTCACAACGTGTTCCACGTGTCAATGCTGAGAAACTATGAACCTGATCCCTTTCACATTGTCTAGTGAAAGGAAATAAACATCCAAGATGATGCCACATACAAGGAAATAGCAATTAAATCCATGATCACAAGGTACAAAACATGAGAATGAAGGATGTCACATTAGTTAAGGTACTGTAGAAGCATCATGGAGTGCAAGAAGCTACTTGGGAGCTGGAAAGCGAAATGAAGACCAAATACCTACACCTATTCACCAAGAATCCCTGAATATGTATAAGTTTTGAAGAAAAATTTTTTCTAAGGAGGGTAGGTTGTAATACCCTAAAAAATTTGTACAGAATGAAATGAAATAATAAATGAGACCAAATTCATTTCAAGGATCAATTAGCAAGTTTAATTGCTCAAAAACCTCTTAGGGGAATGAAAATTAAGAAAAAGAAATTAAATGAAATGGAATGAACACCTCACATGATCTGGGCATCCGAAATTCATTTCATTTGTCCAATTAATGGTTCATTTGCCTAATATGGCTTAGTGGAATGGGAATTAGGAAAGAAAATGAAGAAAACCTTAGCCAAACATAAGTTACGAATTTTTTTTGATTTCATGTGAACCAAAAAATATGTGTTAAAATACCCAAGACGTCCCATGGCATATGCAAGTCACATAAGAGAAGATATTAACATGCCATGAATACACCCATGCCCCATGCACACTAAAACATCTCATAAGGAGAAAATTCCCTAAACTAGCCTCACCACACACTTGATGCACACATGTGAGCCATCCCATGATTGTTTAGAAACTATGAAAGGATGATGCCATGTACACAAGCAAATATGATAATGTACACCCGCTTAAGACATCCAAACTAACAAGAAAGAAGAATGGGAAAGTTTCCTAAAACATAAGATACTCTAATCTTGGTGCCAACATGAAGAATGACCATCATATCCTCACCAAAAAACCTTAGCCATCTTCCTGTGCTCACATGAGTGAAATGGGAAGTTTCTAAGTGAAGAACATGCCAAAACATTTAATAAAACAAGGAAAACAAAA
Organism: Tinospora cordifolia; assembly: GCA_030144865.1. Classification (NCBI taxonomy): domain Eukaryota; kingdom Viridiplantae; phylum Streptophyta; class Magnoliopsida; order Ranunculales; family Menispermaceae; genus Tinospora; species Tinospora cordifolia. Next base: position 5,937 of record JAJIYU010015418.1, read on the forward strand.
TCAACAAGATTCCTAGTGGGCCCATGGTCTAAGCCATGCACACAAGTGAGGGAAACTAAGGAAGATTCTATACTAGAAGAAAAGAAATACTTTACACCCTAGAATAAACCAAGAAAGAATGTTTCCCTTGCTCATAAATCAGATTCCAACCAACAAAGAAATATTTTAAATTCTGATTCCTTGCTCATGAGGACATCCAAGAGAAGAGGAAAGGGACCCCACATGTGAGATTGTGTTCACATCAAGAAAAGATATCCTATCTTGCCCACTTACCCCAAACTGTACTCACCTTGAAGAGTTGGGAAGATCCACTAGCCTAAATCATTCGAAAACGTCACAGAGGAGAGAAGGAAAGATTTTCTAGTAAGCATGACCAAAACGTCCCCCCTTGTGCTCTTAAAATTCTATATAAAGGCTCCCCTGTACCCACTTTTTCTTCATCTTAGATCAAGAGCTGACAAGTCCCTTTTGTTCTTTCTAAGCCTTCTTCTTGGCACCCCTTCTCACTTCTCTTTTGTTCTTGATTGTTCCTAAGTGAGAAGTTATTGTTCTTGAATAGTTTTGTGTTCTTGAAGTGCTTTGACTATAGAAACTCTATCAGATTTTCAAGAAAGTGCAAAACAAGATAGAAGTGATTTCAAAAACCCCCTCTTTACTAGTTTGAATTAATGTCATGTTCATGCATGTTATAAAATCTATTTATCATATATATTTCAATTTTAATCCATTCATATTATTTAATTTTCAGTTTGATACATGTGCCATGTTCAAGCATTCATAAAACCACGCCATGCTTTGTTTCCTATGCTTAGGTCGATTTTCAGATATGATGCATGCAAGTGATGTTTTTATGTTTTCATGATGATAATATGCTCAATTTTTATTCTTTTCACTACAAGAAATTAATGATACAACAACCTCAATTCAACAACGTGCATCAACGACCGTTCTAATAGAAAGCATACAACAACGTTCATAAAATGTCTATTGCAAAATCGCTTATGTAAAATGTATAGAACAATGTTGACAATGGGAACGTGGTTGAGAAAGCAATTACGACGAGTAGAAGAACGTTGTTCTATGTTATTACAACAATCGTAGTTGCTTGTTGTCAAATGATACCTTCCACGACGTTCATTAGTTGACTGTTGTTAAAAGAACGTAAGTTATTACAACATTCATTCGTGAACTTTGTGTATAGGCGTCTACAACAACATTTTATTTGACCGTTGTAAATGTATTACATTTATATATATATAGACGTTATTCATATGTCATACCTATATAATACTACTAATGCGTGAATAATGGTATAACCTGTGAATAATGCTATAATGTAGGTATAACGCTAGAATAATGCACGTATAAAAATGTTGGGATATGGATCAAAATTGGGTGAATAATTTATATGGTATATATAACACGTGAAATGTGGTATAATGTAGGAATAAATATTGAATAATATGCGTATAAAAATCTAGCGATAACAATCGAATAATTAATTTGTGAATGATGGTATACATGTAACCAATAAAATATAGTATAATGTAGGGATAAATATCGAATAATGTGTGTATAAAAATCTAGCTATAACAATCGAATAATGCATGAATAATGGTATAAATAACCAGTGAAATGTTATATAATGTAGGGAGAAAGGTCAATTAATGCTTGTATAAAAATCTAGCGATAACGATCAAATAATACGAGAATAATATATATAACCTGCGAAATGTGGTATAATATAGGGATAAAAATCAAATAATGCGCATATAAACATATAATGATAACGATTGAATAATGTGTATATGATAATATATATAACCCGTAAAATGTAGTATAATATAAGGATAAAGATCGAATAATGTGTGTATAAAAATCTAGCGATAATGATCGAATAATGCGTGAATAATTGTATATATAACCCATGAAATGTGGTATAATGTAGGGATAAAAATCGAATAATTCACCTATAAACATAGTTTAAGGATATAGAATATATAGGTGAAATTGGTATCATATCAATATAATATGTACATACAGACATTGCTAAGTGTCCAAAACCCTATATTTTGGTATTATGTTAGTATATTATCAGTATAATATCTGTAAGCAATAATATCAAGTGCAAAAAATTAAACTTACAGAGGAGGAGATAGGTTGGCCTGAAGTGATCAATGTGTAAAACCATTCCTTATTAGTGACATCAGCAATTGAAAAAGTCAAAAGCTGAATTCAGATTGTTCTCACGATCATGGTATACTTTATTTGACCTAAATAATGTGACAGATGTTAATATCAATGTATTGTAAATAACAATAATATTCAAAATACAAACTTGATCTTTAAGAAAACTTACTTCGAGTGCTTTAGCTGACCCTTTTTAATCCACTCATCAAACTCAGCTACAGTACTATTGTCAATATCTTCAAGCTGACAGATGACTAAGGGGTATAGTTGTCCTTCATAATCTCCTTTTCTTTATGTTTATCTCTAGTGGGACACCTCTCCCTTTTATTAACTGTGGGAGGTGGAAGAAGTGGAGTGTGATCTTTAGTAGAGATGGCTGAAGTCACAACATTGACGGTCGACTCAACAATTTCATCAATCACAGTTTCTCCTTCACGTTTAACATGTGCATGATATTTCGATTTATCCTCATCAGTAACCTGGGTCAGTGAAATTAAATGAGAAATGTCATAAAAGCAGATAAATTGAGGACAATTAGATTCATAAAAACTACAAAAGCATAATCTTGAATTAATAAAAGAATTGTATTCATGATTTTACCAGGATTGATGATTTTTTCTTCCTTCTCTCACCTTCACTTATTGTTGAGTTGGCCTTTAACATGAAAATGTACAATATTAATGGATAATGAAAATAAATCTAAATGACAAATCACAATCCTAATAAAGTGTTGAAAATTACTTTCCTCTTTTTGTTGTTATCACTAACAATCTCTTATAATGTCGTCAAACTTTGGCATGCAGTGTAATGCCCCAAATGTTTTGAATGCATACACATTGAAAATGAGTTTTTAAAAATTTGAAATAAATATAAAAATGTTTGAAAACATGTTTTAGATGTTTTTTATATGGTATGGTATGAAAATAAAATAACTCAGAATGTCAGATAATGGGAAAAAATATAGAAAAAAATATCATATTTTTTACCGCAATCACTAAAGGGCCTAATGCAGTAATTAGTGGAAAATCACAATAAAAAGGTCAAATGGGTGACCGCGGTCCATAAAGTTTCAACCACGGTAACTACTCGAGATTTGAAAAAACTCAAGCCCTAACTTCATCATTTCATGCCCTGATTTTCCCAAATCATCCCAAAGTTTTAGAGAACTGATCCAAAGTTGATTCAAATAGGATCTAAAGGTCTAAGGTAGGAATCTGAAGCTCTGAAGTTCAAGATCTGTATATTCATTCAGATTTGGTATTCAAAAATGGGGGTTTGAGGGTTTGTGATGTATAAGAGGATTTAGAACCAAATAAGATCGAATCTTCCTTCTAAACTGAGAGTTTATCGATTTAAAAACTAAATTGTAAAAGTTTTAACTGTTCAATTGCAGTTTTTGACAGACCCAGAAGAATTTCACCTATCTGAAGGATTTTTGAAGTGCAAATCCTTTGATAGGTAATAAAACTCTCCACTCATCTTTCGAAGTTGTGACCAATATTAAATTTGTTTTATTTTGAATTTGGAAGGAAATGAATGTAGTTTTGCATGTTGATGCGGTGAAATGAGAAATCCGAATTTTTGGGAAAAACCCCTTTATTTGGAATTTGATATGAATGATCTAGATTGAATATCTATGATGGTTGTCAATATAGTTTGAGGATTTTAGAGATTCGGAGAATTGAATATGTAAATGTTGATTTCAGATTGACTAGTGGTGAGTATCGAGGAGCGGCGCAAGGGTTTATCTGGCATATACAAGTGGGCGGGACTTCCTTGCTCATTAGTATTATGCGGGCTTAGGATATGAAATATGATGATTGTTTACATTCTTGTACTTAGTATCATGCTACGAATGTGTGAACTGATTGGAATGGTTGCCATGACATCATAATGTCTGGTTATGTGATTTCTAGAGTTATTGATTACTCAAATTTCTATTGAATGATTTACATGATCTAATTTGCATAGGTTAGTACATGTTATATTATATGGTTTGAAAACCTTGATTGGAAAATTAAAGAAGATTAATAATTTATTAAAAACTCCACGTACTGAGGCAATGGACAGTTCGATGGTGCATCACTTAGATTATGATTAGGATGCAGTCAGGGCGTCATCGTGGGTATTCCCAAACCAAGACAAACTGCGAGTGGTTGTGTGATCCTTGGATTTGGGAGATCATAGTAGTTTCTATATGATTTCCATATCTTCATGGATTGCGGTCTCAAAGGTAGACTTCTATTTGATAAAGATGTCATGCCTGGTTGTGTCTACGACCACGAGGGAAATAATGAGGGTGGTTCACTCTTTTGGTTAATTCCTAATAGTGTTCAGACGAAAAGAAATAACCAATTAAGTGATTGAAACACCCTAATACAATGAAACCGTATGCATGTTTTGTATGCTAGTCTGTATAATGCTAGTGATGTGTAGGAGAGATCCACTGGGAGCACACCCCATTTTCATTTTTCATGTAGTCATGGGCCTAGTGCTCAGTGAGGATTGACTGACCCGGAGACTGGTGGAGAGTTTTTCAGAGATGTTTTATTTTGAGCTCTATTTTAGAGTTGATGTATTTTGAATGTGGGCATGTTGCGTAACTAGTTATCATTTTGTGTAAATAGAATTGTTTTATATTACGAAACACTGTTTGAAACTTTAGCATGTGAGCCTATTATTTTGTTAATGTATATGTTGAACAAATATTTCATAGTTTGAAATATTATGAATAAATAGTGATGCATTCAATGATTTGAGATGAATGTTTTAAGATATGAAATGTAATACCCCAGAATTTTGTCAAATAATTTAAAATAAAAAAAATAAGTTAAGTAAATTAATTTCAAAGATTTTAAGAAATTTTAGGTGCAAATTGTGGGTTGACACATAAAAAATAAAATATATTGGAGATATAGTAAAAATTAAACAAATAAGACCTTAATTTGATAATTAAATGAAAATTAAGGTTTAGTAGAATTAATTATGAAATTTAAAAAATTGCTTAAGAAATAAATAGAAATAAAATATTTATACATATTTGCTAATATGTGAATGAATAAGGTGTGTGTTAGCATAATAAATGTTAATACTACATATTAGGGAAATATGTACATAGAAAAATTTATATAATTAAATAAAAATGTAGTGCACATGTATTTATTAAAAATAAACAAAGCATTTTATAAATATTAATTTAAAATTACATAAATTATTATCTGAAAATGAAATAGGAAATAAATAAAAATACATGGAAATGGTAAATATGGATTATTTAATTAAAGATATTAAAGAAATAGAAATATATATAATTAATACAATATTAAATAATTAGAAAGGGAAAGATATTAGCAAATCATCAAAATAGAAAGAAATACACAAGAAAATCAGGTTTATATCATTTAAAAAGTGTCTAATTGGTAAAATTTCGGATAAGAGCAACTTAGAAAAGCAATTTGGTAATTAGAAACTGCATCTAACGGTCCAAAACGAATCTGTAAAATCCAATGAATGAGATTGAAGTCTAAAACGACACCCAGGAGCACCGAATCACCAAGATCGAACGGCTCACGATCAATCTCTCCAATCCAACAGTCCAGATCAAGGGCGCAAATCTTAATCTCGAAATCGAACCGCACACTATGTTCGAGGCAAATCGGACGGACCAGATCGGATACGTGTTCGGAGATCGCGAAGGTATGCATTGATCGAGGAAAATCTAACGACCCACAATCAATCAAACCAGATCCAACGGCCCATACGATTTTTGATGATCGCAAAATCGATCTGCATTCTGTATCCGAGGACCATCCGACGGCTCTAATGAAGTTAGCTGATCACGATCAAGATCTGCACACAATGTCTGAGAATCATCTGACGGTCCAAAAAGTCGTGTTCCTCAGATCGCGAACAGATTGATGCGCTCGAGGATAATCCGACTGCCCTGATCAAGCCCGCCCCATCTGTGATTGCCGCGTGACTCGAGGACGATCCTACGGTCCCGATTAAATGCTCCGAATTAAATAGTTGAAAATCTGAATTAAATCAATAAAAATACATCAAAAATCCAAAAATTGGTTTCTCAAATTCCAAAAATTTCCAAAAAAATTACTTACTAATCTCTTGTGCTTGGGGGGCACGAAAATTTGAATTATTGACAAGTTTCTTACAATTAGAGCACCACAAACGTGCTATTCTATACACTTTTGAAGCCTATATAAACCTCCCATGCTCACAAATCAAATCATCCCAAGCAACAAGAGTTGAGTTTTCATCTTGTGCTTCAAGCCCTCTTCTTGGCACCCCTTCTCACTTTTTTTTTTCTCTTGAGTGTGAGAAGTTCTTGGTTTGAGGAATTCTTCTTAAGTGATTGTCTTGGTGTTTGAGCATTGGGAACTATTGCTTCAACTTTGGGGGACAACTACATATCAAGGTGGAAGTGATTTCTCTTACACCCCTTTTTCTTATTCAAAGTTCTAGCATGTTTATTGTGTGTATGGTTTTAAAATCAAAAGATTTTCAGTTCTAGTATTCTAAAATATTTTTCAGTTTTAGATTTGATTCATATTTGAATTTATGCATGCATATTAATCATGTCATGCCTAGTATCATGTTT
>JAJIYU010015419.1:0-12703 GCA_030144865.1 Tinospora cordifolia
AGAATTGATCTCTCTCCCAAGATCTGGAACACAGAGGTTAACCCCTTTCGGTCTAATTGACAACTGTTGATAACTAAATGTTTGAAACGCCTAATGGATGATAAGTGTTTGGTTTAAATAATGCTATGGATGTACTGTGTATGATCCACTGAGCTCTTGAGCTCACCCAATCATTTTTTTTCAGGAAATTATTGAAACGATGCCTCTGCAGATTTATGTAAATTAATGACAGTGTACAGGAGAATAGAAAATGATGTGTATTGTAGGGTTTGATTATGTCAAATATATTTGTATTTTCAAAAGAATGTTTATGGAGCCCACAAAATTATTCATAACTCTGATAATGAAGTAATGTTTTCAGATGTGTTGTCTTTAAATTTTATCTCTTGGATATGAACTGTTAAAACTAACAGATAAATAAAGAAAAGAAAAAGTAATATCCCCAGTTCTCAAATAGAAAGCAGGACTGATTGCACTCAGAAGAAATGACGTCTCAAGCCACGAGACCACCACGACACCTATGACGTATGTGATAGAGAAAGAACGGGAGCTGGGGGTGTTACACTTAATATACAAATAAACTTATTAAATAAATACCACATTTTCATTACTATCCACATACAATGTAACAAATAAAAAGTACATTGAAAAACCATCTTGTTCTAGAAAAAAAAAAAGATGCATAATATATTGTAAAAGTATACTTGTAAAAATTATAACTTCATTGTGGTATCTTTAATAGTTGTACCATTTATTAGCAACTCATTAAACTTTTTTTTTTTCTATTAGATTTGTACTATATGAGACTTGCACTCACATCAACTCATTATTTAAACTATTTACAGTATATAATTTATAAAATACATATATTTTTTTTCATAAAAATATAATTTAAATTATTCATATTTTAATAAAGATTAAATGTAATAAATTTTAAAAATTATAGTTTTTATTTTTAAGAATTATTTATTTATTTACTTTTAAAATAAAACGTTTTAAAGAAATATTATTTAAATTTTTTAAAAATCATATTTTAATTTGTAAAATATTATTTATAAAAAAATATTAAAAAACTATATTTTAATTCAAAATTTATAAAAATAAAAGGAAATTGTGCCGTGTTGGAACAACTTAGTTCACTAATAAAAAGTGTTGAACCTTTTCACCAAAGGCTCAATGCGATGGAGTATTTATTGGAGCGTCAGACTAGTTGAGCTTCACATGTTAATAACGCCCTTATACTTTTAGTAGATTCAATACTTTCAAAAATAAATAAATAAATAAATAAAACTCACTCAAATATAGTCTGGAGGTCCTTTGAATTGCATTTGATTTAAAACAGAAATGAAGTAAAAATAAGCCACTGATTTATATTCATCTTGCAAACCATGTGCCAATAATACACATTTCAACTAACTTTTAATTTTCGCCACTTACTAATAACATCATTAAAGGAAGAAGAAGAAGGAGAAGGAGTGAGTCTCCATTTGACAGGTAGACACCTAATGTTATTTTTTTAGAGGTAACAATTCGTGATACAACATGATATCTTGACCTACACATGACACACATTTACTAGGTGTAAGTTTAGCTTAAATGTATTCGAGTTAAAATGTGTTAAACACGATCAATTAAGACTAAACTTTGAATTATAAACACATTAAATTGTTTAACCTGAAATGACCTTTTTAACACAACTATAAATAAGTTAAGAGACAGATTATAAATAAGTTAATTTTAAATTAATATATTTATTAATTTATTGATAATATAATTTTTTATTATTTTAAAAAATAATTTAAAAATTTTTTTTAATTATTTTTAATAAATTATTTATGTTTTGTATTTTATTAATGTTGTTTATAAAAATAATTTTAGAAATTGATTGCAAAAAAGTTAAATAAGGTATATAGGTGTATGCTTGTGACATGTTTAATAAAAGAGTTGAGTTTATAAATTTTACACGATTAATAAATGGATCAATTTGGATTCGCAATATGAGTCATAAGCGTTTACGAAACGATCCATTTATGACACGTTAATTTGAATTGCCACCTTTAATTTTTTATAAAATTTTATTTATTTATTTTTTATTTTCCCGCCTATCAAGTGGGGCAATCTTAAAAATAAGTCCACTTAAGAGATAGGTGCTCCCATGGTGCTTACCTGCCATAGGCTTTTCTATATAAACAAATATTATTTATTTCAGCCTGAAAAGGAATTTAAATAAATAATCAGGCTTATTTTGATTTTTTTTGCTCATCTTAATTGATTTGAGCTCACTGCAAATCCCGAAGATATAATTTATCTTCCACTTATTTGTTAAAAGCTACAAATGTTTGGATTTGAATTTTTTTTTTTGTTTTTGCTTATTAACCCTAATGTTTAAAAAAATGATTTTACATTTTGGTATACAAAAGGTCCAATAATAGATTTCCGGCCCCGAGCTTCTTTGGCAGTATGTTTTCTTGCGGATTCTCGTTCTCTTCTCAGATTCCCGTGTCAAAATGCTTAGGACGGTTGCTTTGTAAGTCAATTTAACTTGGAAAGAATACGAGGAACAAGAGCAAGAATAAGAAGAACAATATGAGAAGTAGAAGAAGGGAGATAGGTGGTTCTCTACCTGTTGCAAATGTTCAGGAACTTGCTTCTTCAAAGGATCTTAAGAATGTTTTGGCTCGATATGTTCGACCCGAGTTAGAATTTGATGTTATTTCCATTGATGAATCACTTCAAATTCCTGTGATCGATCTTACCAGACTTACAGACCCAGAATTTTCCTGCGATGAATCAGCAAAGCTTCATTCTGCCTGCAAAGACTGGGGCTTCTTCCAGGTGCATCCGTTCAACTAACACTTTTCCTAGAGTAGGAGGCATTCTTGTTGCTGTTTTTTTTTTTCCAATTTTTGTCCCTAGAATGAAAGCCCGGATGAAATTTATGATCATTTGCTCGAGAAAGAACAAATAAAAGAAAATTTTATGGCCTTTTACATGACTTGGTCTGATTATTATTTAATCTCTTCTAGTCAAATTGTGCTGGCTCCATTAATTGAACTTGATTTTTATGGGTTTAAAATCAGTTTATCAATCACGGGGTCTCCGAGGATATAATTGAGAAGATGAAGGTAGACACACAAGAATTCTTTAATCTGCCATTGGAAGAGAAGAAAGCTTATTCGCAGCTACCCAACACAATTGAAGGGTATGGACAAGCCTTTGTGGTGTCCGAAGAGCAGAAGCTTGATTGGGGAGACATGCTTTTCCTTCTTCCCCTACCTATCAATGAAAGAAATATGCGATATTGGCCCAAGTTCCCGGCTTCTTTTAGGTACCAAACTGTTAAAAAGAACCATCGTTCTAATGGGCTTAGTCCCTTCTTTTAGATACCGCTAAACCGATCAAAATGCTTTCCTGACATGATATTAGAGCGTTTGTTTTGTAACGGGTCTTCGTTTATGTTCATCTCAAAGTTTCTGTATTGTCCATTTGGTATTTTCTTCTCTTCATGTCATGGTTGAACCATGAGTTCTAATACGATTTGTGTTTCTGATAGTAAAACCTTCATGTTGGGTCAGCTATAGTTCTAATACGATTTAATGAGTTATTTTCGGTTAAGAAATTGAATGTTACAGCAAGTTTCATGTATTTTCAGGGAAACACTTGACAGATATTCATCTGAGTTGCAAAGAGTAACGGTTTCTTTGTTGGGATTCTTGGCCAAGAACTTGGGTCTTGAACCTGAGAAGTTGACAAGCTTGTTTGAGAATGTGACACAAGGAATCAGAATGAATTACTATCCTCCATCTTTACATGCAGATAAGGTTCTAGGCATATCTCCTCACTCTGATGCTGGGGGCATAACTCTTCTCGTTCAAGTAAATGAAGTTCAAGGACTTCAGATCAGAAAAAATGGGGCTTGGGTACCTGTTGAACCAGTTCAAGGCGCCTTCATCGTCAACATTGGAGACATAATTGAGGTAAAACCCAAAAAAAAAAAAAAAAAACTACTTTTTCTTGAAGATGATTAAGAAACAAGTGTTTTTGAATCAATTTAGAACTCAAGAATCTAAGATAATATCTGATTAAGTAGCAAGAATTTCTAAACTCGGGTATTTTATTTTGATTCTTTGAAGATATTGAGCAACGGGGAATACAAGAGCATTGAGCACAGGGCAATTGTGAATCCAAACAAGGAGCGCCTCTCCATTGCTGCATTTCACAGTCCAAATCCCAACACTGTTATTGGTCCGATTCAAGATCTTGTGAAGGAGAATGGGCCAAGTTACATGACTCTAAGCTCTGATGAGTTTTATAGGAAATTAATCACCAATAAACTTGATGGTAAAAGCCTATTAGACCACATGAAACTGAAAAACTGAAAAAGAAGAAGAAGAAGAAGAAGAAGAAAAAAAAAAAAAAGAAAGGGTGGGGTGTTTTCTAATGTTTGAATTAATTTCTTTTCATATATTTTAGGATTTGGGACAAATTGACAATGTTTGATGCAATCTAGAATATTGAGTTTCATATGGAATGTTGATAATATGCCTTGCAAAAATTAGAATATCAGAATAATGCTGAATTCGGTATCTTGTATGTTTGGAAACTTGAAGATTGCAAAAATGGATTTGGAATTTTTGGAAAGTAAATATCAAATGAATTTATGGAAAGTGAATACTGAATGAAAATCTGTTTGGAATAATTTGATGCTTTTAAATAGAAAACTTTCAAAACGTTTGGTAATCGAAATACTTTTCTAAAAAGTTAACATTGAATGAAATTCTGCATATCTGAGTGAAATAATTTATTTCTCTAAAATGTTTTTAAATAAAACATTTTTCGTAATGTCTCTGTGATTGCTCTTAATATGATTTCCTCTTCAAAATGGAATATATCCTCAACCCATAATCTGATTTGTTTTCAACCCAGAAACAATTCTAATAAAAACTACAACGTTTAGTTTTCAAGAAAAAAATACAAAATCTTTACAATTCAAACAGGTCGGCATTGATCCTTCAAAATCATTACAATCTATTCAAAATAGAAAGCGAATGAAAAATATAGAATGCTGCCAAAGATCGTTGCTGTTCTAGGAAAGAATTTTGGAAATCTATCAAGACTGTGCAAATAGTGGATGAGACAGTTTATCAAACAGTCTGCCTAGAAAGATTGCCCAGAATCTGTTTTCACCAAAGGAATGCTCTGTTCTGAAGTCTATTTATTATGAAGCGTATAAAGCTCTGATCATCACTCAGAAGTACTTCAAACAACTATCATTGAGTTGTTAATCACTGTTTCATTGAGAACATTATTGTCCTTACTTTTCTGTTTATTGAGTGATCAAAGAAGTCGTAGTATTCTTTGATTGTAGTTCAACACACACAGTTGACACTGTTGGTGGTGGCTGAAAGAAATTTGTAGAGATTGATTGCTGTCTTCTCGAAGTCCAGTGTTTGAAGTGTACTCTTATGGGTCGAATTGCTCGCTGTGGATTTGTGTAACTTGCAAACTTTAGTGGATTCTTGAACTAGGTGAGGCCTCATAGACGTAGGCTGTTAAGCTGAACTGCGTAATCATTCTTGTGTGTGTTTTCCATCGCTGCATCTGTGCCTTTTCATTCTACTACACATCAGATTTCAATTTAGTGGTAGTTAGATTAAGTGACTCTAGTAATTTCAATTGGTATCAGAGTGAGTCACCTTCACTCCTAAAGCCTTTAACTTGGCAGGTGAGATCCACGGAAAATGAGTCACTCTACCACCGAAAAGCACTATCCCAATGTAACAATCATGTTTGGACATGCATCGTAACCTAATTAGAGGGTTCGTGAAGTTTCATCGCCATCGGAGTTCGTTTCGGCCTCCAAAAGGCCTAGTACGATTAGCCTCACATTTTGATGTCTCCTTTTTTAGAGGAAAGAAAAAGCTTAAAAGTCTATTATAGGGGGGGACATAATCCTAACCTCCTTGATGACATTTAATGGGTCATCTTAAGACTACTCCTTGGCACAACCCAATGAGCCGACTATCTTCATTCTAGAGGGAATGTAGATAGTTCCCATGACTTTGGGTAAGTTATGGGACATCGCTGAGCGACATGCGATGCAGGGCCCGCAGGGACCTGGGGTTGGGTATATGACGCCGGTATGCCACCCGATGTTCGTGTTTGGCATATTGAGCTGTCTTTAACCATTGTGTTGGAGTATGCTTTATATAGGATGCACTTAGAGGAGTCATTCAACGAGGGATGCGCTCGGGGGAGCCATCCACACTGCTTACGACAGTACAAAGTCAGTGGAGACATAGTGTACTGATATGCCTGAGTTATCCGATAGTCCCATACGAGTTGGTTATCCAGGGTTCCGACTCAATGTTGCTATTAAGACTTTCGCTGAGCTATTTGAGATGAGTTTGTGTGAATGGCTGGCCAAGAATAGGTGTATTCGAAGCGTCGCACGGGTAAATCTAGGGAACGAACGATAAGCCTGTGACAGCTGGTATCAGAGCAAGTTACAGAGGGAACTAGTATCAGTGCCATCTTTCTTAGGGGAAAAATGGTGTCAGGGATGCTTCTAGAAGGAAGTAGTATCAGAGACGTTACGACCCGATAGAATAACCCCACACACAATTTCTGTGGTAAGCAAGGGAACCGGAATGGGTGAACACAGGTGTTACCCATTGCCTAGAGAGGGCTAATCAGGGACGGTTACTCAATAGAGGCCAAGTTGAATCGAGAGACAGAAGCAAAGTGGGCTTCAAGAGTCAACAAGAGTGTTGACAAGGCATGTGCGAGGGTGTATGTCAAGATATGCAGAAGGGCCAAGATTGTGGTAATCGTTAACCAAGGTGCAATGACAAGGCACTAAGCCATGATACATTCGAATCAGAGGAGACAGTTGCTAGCATAAGAGCTAGTAACACAAATGGACTAAAATGAGGACCCGTGAACGAGTTGCAACAAGTTTAGTGATCTCAGTGAACCCGAAGCAAGGTACGAGAGCTTGTGGGCTAAGAGGCGATGGTTGCGAGTAGTAGAGAAGGCTACTAGCCATCAAAGTTACCTGTTCCAGTGCAATGGCAGTACGTTGGAGACTTTCTTGAGTATCCGAAGGGATAGTAACGACAAGGGATTGGTGAGTCACAAAGGGTCGTTCGAGGTACTAGTGCAAGAGACACACAGGGTGAAGAACAGAGATTGTTGTCCCATCTTTTCCAACACAGATTAGAGTGAAGCTAGTACTCTGTGGGCACACATATGAGAACCTTGTAGTATGAATACCGAGAGATATGCGCAGAGTGGGCATAGAGGCAACTTTGAGAGTTTATGTGGGAACATATGCTCAGGATAAGGAGCAATTGAGACGATGACGCTAGAGAGGCATCAAGTCCATGTGGAACATTTGCTCAAGGGTAAGAGCAAAAAGAACTGAGTGCAGGCGATTGAAGCCAACAGTCACAGAAGTAACAAGAGGCCTGATTATGTGAACGATTGCCTACATGATTTAGAGTTGAATGCTGACCAGATCGAGAAACTAGTGTTAGAGAGGCACAGAGTGAAGAACATTAGTTTAGATTAGCATACGTATAGAGGTGCAAGATGTGGCCAACGGTAGGGACCAATACTAGCACAGAGGGTGCAAGATTGTTCGAGGAACTAGTGCAAGGTGAGCATAGGGTGAAGAACATTAGAAAGGGACCGGATATTTACATAGAGGTACAGAATGCCAAGTGGTTCAAGGTACCGGTGGTAGAGAGGCACGGGGTGACGAAACTACAGAGATTGCAGAAGCAGAAGGGGACATTATTGAAACAATACTTGTCCTCATGGTGAAGACAGTGGTCGAGGGACTAGAGTTCAAGATTGTCATATTTCAAGGCTTTTGAGACGAGTTCAAGTCAAATGAACTCATGGGAACTGATTGAGCATAAATCGATAAGTGGGCAGCATGTCAGTTGTTGTGATTGTTTCTCTGTGGGTGAAGACAGTGGTCGAGGGACTGGGAGAAACTCCATCAGAGGCAACGTGCTAACATGGAGGTCACACAACGGTGATGTCGGGTAGATCAATTGAGCAGTGAATTAAGAGGGGTAGCACTTGAGTTATTATTGTTCTAGGAAGGGAACTTGTTTGAGGGACTAGTGTCGATGAGGGCATCAACCTTTCAAGTGGGGTAATCTGTAACAGTCATGTCTGGACATGCACCGTAACCTAATTAGAGGGTACGTGAAGTTTCGTCTCGATCGGAGTTCGTTTTGACCTCCAAAAGGCCCAGTATGATTGGCTTCACATTTTGATGTCTCCTTTTGAGAGGAGAAAGAAATCTTAAAAGTCTATTATAAGGGGGAGACATGGTCCTAACCTCCTTGATGACATTTAATGGGTCATTTTAGGACTACTCCTTGGCGCAACCCAATGGGCCGGTTATCTTCATTTTAGAGGGAATGTAGATAGTTCCCATGACTTTGGGTAAGTTATGGGACACCACTGAGCGACATACGGTGCAGGGCTTGCAGAGACCCGGGGTTGGGTATATGACGCTAGTATGCCACCCGACGTTCGTGTTCGACGTATTGGGCTGTCTCTAACCATCGTGTTGGAGTGTGCTTTATATAGGATGCACTTAGAAGAGTTATCTAACGAGGGATGCGCTCGGGGGAGCCATCCACAGTGCTTACGACAGTACATAGTCAGTGGAGACATAGTATACCGATATGCTTGAGTTATCCGATAGTTCCATACGAATTGGTTATCCAGGGTTCCAACTCAATGTTGCTATTAAAACTTTCGCTGAGCTATTTGAGATGAGTTTGTATGAATGGCCGGCGAAAAATAGGTGTATTCAAGGCATCACACGGGCAAATCTAGGGAACAAACGATAAGCCCATGACACCAAGGAAGGAAGGTCTATCACTAGACCTCCACTTCTTGAGGAAGGAAATTATACTTACTGGAAGACCAAGATGCATATATTCATTTAATCAGTGGATGAGTTGGCTTTAAGAGCAGTTGAAGACGGTTGGATACCTCCAACCTCATAACACAGCTCTGGTGTCAAACCAAAATCTGAATGGTCCAGGATGACAAAAAACTATTCCAAGCAAACTCGAATGCCCTCCATTTTATCTTTAGTGTAGTTGACACAGAACAGTTCAAATTAATCGCCACATGGGAATCTGTGAACGATGCGTGGGAAACATTACAGACAACCTATAAAGGAACAAATGTTGTTCGCATCTCTAGACTACAATTGTTGACCTCCCAATTTGAAATACTGAAAATGGAAGATCATGAGAATATATCCAACCTCAACAGTAGGTTATGCGACATTGACAACCAAGCCTTCTTAAGGGAGAAAAATATTCAAATGAAAAACTGGTAAGACAGGTTTTAAGATCCTTACCCCTTAAGTTCGCTGTGAAAGTTGCAGCAATTGAAGAAGCAAAAGGCCTCACCAAAATGAGACTTGACGAACTCATGGGATCGTTGCAGACTTATGAAATGAGTCTTCCAACTAGAAAATAGACAAAGGGATTGCTCTTTAAGCAAAAACTAGTATAATGAACATGGAAGATGAGTTCGCCTTGACAACCAAAAATTTCAATAAATTTTTGAAAAAATACAGAAAACAGAATCCATATTCAAAATTCAGATCTGATAATAGAAAAATATGCAAAAGAATCTCCTAATCCTAAAAATCGCTTCAAAAATATAAAGTGTCATGAGTGCGGAGGCCTAAGACACATTCAAGCTAAATGTGTGAATACTTTTAAGAAGAATTACATGAACATAACTTGGAGCAATGACTCTAGCAACAATCAAGATGAAGAAGAAGGAGTTACCAATAACTGTGTAGTGTTCACTACACCAATCATCCACATGCCCCTTGCAAATTCTACAACAACAATCTCTACTGAATCTGAAAGCGAAGATGAAGTAAGTTCAAAAGATTTTTGCAACACTTATGAACTCATGGATGATAAATGGTTGTAGGTTGACATATAGAACAAAGAACTAATGGAGCAGGTTCGTAAGATGAAAGTGTCGCTGAAAGCACAAGAAGATGTGATCAAAGAGAAGGAAAGAAAGGTGGAAGAATTGTCAAACAAACTTGACAATGTAGAACAAACTCTTCAATACTTTAATTCTGGGAAGGCGAGGTTTAGTGAAACGTTAGACATTGGGCAAAGCTTGTGTGATAAAAGAGGTCTTGGGTTACAAGGCTGAAACTGATTACGGCAAACAAGCCAGACCAAAGATCTATGCAAATTCAAAGACATTATTCTGTCAGACTAACGCCATAAGATAACTCAAAGACCTATCTGTTACTTATGTGGCAGAAAGGGATAGAAATGGAATCAGCTTTCACGCTTCAACAGAATTTCCTGCAAAATAGAAAGAATAACACCAAATCTGTACAGAGATGGGTACCTAAAACACATAACAGGGCATTGGTTGCCCATACTGCATTGTCCACATGCTCTAATGAGACATGGTACCTTGACAATGGCTACTTAAACCACATGACAGGTAACAGACATTTATTAACCTCATTTTGTGCAAAAGAAGATGGTCACGTCACCTTTGGTGATGGGGGAAAAGGGAAGGTCATTGGTAGAGGAACATTGAATGTTATTGGACTACCCAAACTAAGGGACGTGTTGTTCGTTGAAGGTTTAAAGGCCAACCTGATTAGCATCAGTCAACTATGTGATGAAGACCTATTGGTTAACTTCACCAAGGATGGATGTAGCATAACCATCAGCACAGGAACATCATTCATGAAGGGTACTAGAACTGCAGACAATTGCTATCAAGTTGAAAAGTGTGTCATGATGCTGCTGAAATAGTGTCACAACACTGTCCTGAACACTATGAAAATCTGGCATCAAAAGTTATGACATGTTAGCTTCAAGACTCTTAAGAACATCAGCAGAATAGATGTTGTTCGCGGTTTGCCAAAACTCAATTTAGATCAAATTTCAGTCTGTGGTCCATGCCAGCTTGGCAAGTAGAAAAGAACAAAGTATTCCCCTGTCCAATTTACCACCACCTCCAGAATTCTTGAACTTCTTCACATGGACTTATTTGGACCAATGTAAACAGAAAGCATTGGACACAAAAGGTATGTGTACGTTTGTGTAGATGATTTTTCACGATTTACACGGGTTATCTTTCTTAGGGAAAAGTTAGAAACGTTTGTCAACTTCAAAATTCTATGCACAAAACTGCAAACTGAAAAAGGAGTCAGAATACAGAAAATTAGAATTGATCTCTAGTCTTTGCAACAAATTTGGTATTAGTCACGAGTTCTTTGCACCAAAAACACCTCAATAGAATGGTGTAGTTGAGAGGAAAAAATCGTACTATTCAGGAAATGGCAAGAGTAATGCTTCAAGTGCGAGCCTTCCAATAAAATTCTGGGCTGAGGCAGCCAACATTGCAACTTGCACAAAAAATAGAGTGTATCTTCGCCCAAGGATAGAACAAACACCATATGAAATATGGAAAGGAAGGAAGCCCAATGTAAGTTACTTTCACATATTTGCAAGTGTATGTTACATTTTAAATGACAAAGATCAGCTTGAAAATTTTGATGCAAAAAGCGATGAAGGGATCTTTCTAGGGTATGCTACAAATAGTAGAACATATTGTGTCTATGATAATCCCACTCAATGTGTAATTGAGTTTATAAATGTCACAGTACGTGACTGTGAGAAGGAGGAGAAAGCTAAAAATAGAATAAAGGATGAAAAAAGTGACAGACCAACTGTTGCAATAGTCTGTGACATAGAGGAATTAACAGACAACCCAAAAATTCCAGAAGCATAACATATCAAAGAACCGTCATCCAAGGTCCAATTAAATCATCCTTCTGAACTAATGATTGATGATTTGCACCAAGGAAGACAGTCTAGAAATATTCTAAGGAAGAACTATAGAGAAATGGTAAGATTCTCATGTTTTACTTTGATGAGTGGGCCTTAGAATGTTGAAGAAGTTCTCCTCGATGCAAATTGGATTGTTGCTATGCAAGAAGAGTTAGAACAGTTTGAGAGAAGCCAAGTTTGGGAATTGGTTCCTAAACCATCTGAAATAAATTTTATTGGGACTTAGTAGATTTTCAAGAATAAAACAGATGAATATGGAAACATCACTAGAAATAAGGCTCGTCTTGTTGCTCAAGGATACACCCAAGTTAAGGGAATTGACTTTGACGAAACATTTGCCCCTGTGGCTCGTCTTGAATCCATTCGAATTCTTTTAGCTATAGCTTGTACTCTGAAGTTTAAACTTCACCAAATGGATGTAAAAAGTGCATTCTTAAATGGATATTTACATGAAGAAGTCTTTGTGGAACAACCCAAAGGATTCAAAGACAACAATCACCCCGATCATATGTATCGGCTGAAAAGGGCTCTTTATGGTCTTAAACAAGCTCCTTGAGCTTAGTATAAAAGACTCACAAACTTTCTTGTCAACAACGGATACAATAGAAGTATGGTGGACAAAACTTTATTTCTAAAAATCGATGATACACATTTAGTTATTGCTCAAATATATGTTGATGATACACATTTAGTTATTGCTCAAATATATTTTGTGCCTGGGGGTTATTTGGTGGAGGCAATTGTTGGAGAGGGCGTGGATTCAGTGCTCCACCTTGATTATTCGGAGGTTGTTGTGGCTGCATATGGGTTTTGATAGG
>JAJIYU010015420.1:0-12729 GCA_030144865.1 Tinospora cordifolia
TACGATCAAGGCATGAAATGACTGAAATAGAAAGTCAAGTGTGCGTCGCTTGTAATGTAACACCGGCCCGACCCGCCGTTTGGTTTAGTCCACTGTCAAGAAAAATGGTGGCTGCGTCCAATGCTTAATGATACAGGGGTTAGGGTGTTACACACAGCCAAACTGAAAAGAATATTTGTAACAAGTGGTTTTTTTAAAAAATATTTTTTTAAATGATAAAAAGAATTGATATTTTAAAATTGAAAACATATTAAGGAAAACAAAATTTGATTTTCCACCTTTTTCTTCTTTTCTTTTCATCATAACACCATATGAGCAAGTACATAAGTATTAAATAGAAATCTTAAATTTCTATACTATTATTCTCGAAATCTAACCAAATAACTAGCCAAAGTTTCTAAAAGTAAATCCAAAGTTCTTATGTTGAACTGTTTGTTCAAAAGAGTCTCATGCTCACAAGCAAACATAGACAAAAAATAACTAAGCTCGATAAAATAACCAAATCCATGAGTGATTGTCCAGTATCCGAAAAGCAGATGGCTGTTGGAGGAAGATGTGATGCGGGAGCAAAGCAATACTCTTGTCATCACCATCTTGAAGAGAAATATACTGAGTTTGAGGAGAAAAGACATACATATAGTGGACATTGCAAGATCACTTAGAGACGACATGCCTATTTGACAATTGCCTTGAACTATACCTTAGAGACTACATGCCTCCAGATTTTATAAAAGTGTTTGGCCAGAGACACAACAAAAGATATTTAACAGCATCATACCAGCTTAATAACTTCCCTGCGGAGCCCTCTTCAAAACGAGCTATGAGAGGAAGAAATTTTATAAAAAGAAGATTTTACGATAAGCAAAAAATGAGATATGAACTTTTATTAAATTCATGCGGACCTATAAAGGCAGAACCACCCCTAAACATGTGCAAGCCATGTGGGTGGAACACCATGATCTTGTACACGCTCACCCTACCCAACTATGTGAGACGTTTCCTCTTTATTTAGAAACCATGAAACACGATCCCATGTACCTACACACATTGATAATATGCACCCACAGCCATATATACAAAGACGTCCCATGTATGTATTTGTGTCTGCACACATGTGAGCAACCCTAATTAGAAGTTTCCAAATGATGAAATGCTCACACATCAACCCTAGCCATCATCTATTTTGAGAATTCAACAAAGAAACTTGCCAAAACATCACTAAGGAAGAGACAAAAATAAAAAAAAATGGAAAGTTTCCATGAGCTCATACATGGTGCCAAATGGAACCATATGGGTTGGCCAAATTGCCCTCTTTGGTGCACCAAGTTTGGGCCAAGCTGATTTAGATTGTTTCCATGAACCCACATAGCATTCTTAGATCATGATCTTGTGTCCCTCAAGTCTGATCATGTACTCACCAGCCACCAATGTCTAAGGAAACAATTCCCTATTCAAAAATTTCACAAATTGGAAGTGTTTCTATGAATGTTTGTGTGATGACAAAGCAAGAAACAAACAAAGGAAAGTTGCTAAGTGTTAAAAATCTGATCTTATCTAGGACATCCCAATTGAATTAGAATATATCCCAAGACTGAAATCATTCTCTCATTTTGTTAAGAAAGCAAAAAGAGAATCTCATACATGAATAGAAAGCATTGGTGGTCTCATGAGCACATTTGCCATTCCAATGCAAATCGTCCCTTGTGAGTTTGGAATGTTGTCCAACTTGTGAGCTGCCCAAACCATCCCCTAGGTGCCTTTGAAAATCTATATAAACCCCCCTAATACTCTCATTCTTCTCACCCCAAAGCAAAGAATTGAGATTTCCTCTTAGCTTGTTCTGAGCCTTCTTCTTGGCATCCCTTCTCTGTTTTCTTTGATTCTTAAGTGAGAAGCTTCAATTTTAGTATTCTAGTTCAGTGTTTTGAGTGTGCATTGGAGTACTAGACATTGGAGTAGGGAACCACTATCGGGTTTCCATCAAACTTGCAATTGAGGTGGAAGTGATTTCTAAAACCTCATCTTTTCTTCTTTAGATTAATACCTGTTCATTGCATGTTTAGTTTTTAGAAATCATTTATGTTTCAATTTCAGAAATTTCATCATGATTTCAGTTTCAGTATAGTACATGAGCATGTTTTAAGCATTTATGAATCCATGCCGTGCCTACTACCATGTTTAGGTTTATTTCAATGTATGATGCATGTTTTTGGATGATTCATGCTTTGATTTTCATATTATTTATATTCTAAAATTTATTTCTCTTATTTTATGATTCTTGAATATGAGATTAATTATGAGATGTTGGTAATTAATAACCATGTACCATCATAGTGAACATGTGGGTCACTATGGATGTTTTTTTCATGTGACTAGTTCACATAGTGTAAGACCAAAACACTTGGTTGGTGTATAAGAGGCCCTAAGTCCAAAAGTCCAATGAAATTGGCTAAGAAATGTCTTTTTCACTCTAATAAGGTATTTTGTTAAGAACATCAAGGGCTTGAAAACCCTTTTGGTCTAACTCACAACTATACACAAAATGTTGCTTGAAACGCCTAATGTATGCAAGTGTATGAATTATGGATGTGTTTTTAGTCTAAATTAAAAAATGGTTGTTTGAAAAGGATCCACCAGGCTATGTACTCATCCTTTCTCTCTTATTTTTCAGAAAATTGAACATGCATGAAGACGTTGCAAATAGTGATAGTATCTTTATTTTTAGAAAGTTCCTTTGTAGCATGTGTGCCAAGTTTTGATAAATTTTGTTGCAATCATTAATTAAAAAGTTATGTAGTTTCCAATTTGAATGAATAAAGATTTTGAATTTCTTTATCTCTTGTTTATTTGCCTTACTTATTTGTAAATTTGAGTTAAACACTCTTGAATTACACCAAAGCATAAGATAGTTGAAAATGAATGTCAAGTGTGAGTCATTTGTAATGTAATACCGTCCTAACCCGCCTATATGGTTAAGTCCACTGTCAAAACAGTGGTTATGTCCAAAAGAAAGAATACGAGGATTGGGAGTAGGCTACCAAAAAACCAAAAGGGAGAAGATGTAATGTGGGTAATTATTAATCGACTAATAAACGTTGTTCATTTCATGCCCATTAGATTTATAGATCTAGTCAATAAGTCAGGAAAGCTATATGTCAAGTAGATCATCGGACTACATGGAAAACTAAAATCCATTATGTTAGATATGGAATCTCGATTCACATCCCAATTCTTGAAGAGTCTTCAAAGAGATCTTAACATGAGACAAACCATGAGTTTTACTTTTTATCCACAAACGAATGGTTAGTCTAGGAGTGTAATACCTCAAAATTTTAGTCATAACTGACCTTGAATAATCATAATTGAGTTTTAATAAACTTCAATCAACAAAGGTTGACCACAATCAAGAATTGGTTTACTTAATCAATATGGCGCAAACATTGATGAGCTTCAAAAAAGTATTTAAAGGTTAAAATGATGGAATTTGTCAAAATGCTCAGGACATCGAAGCAAATAAAAAAAAAACAAAACATGCAACACACTACACCCAGGCAGTAGCATGTTGTAGTGCTACTAGCAGGGCAGAACTCCATAATGTAGTGTGTTGCACTGTCTGTCACCTATAACAATATCATGATTTGTAAAGCCAACTTCACCTCATGATTCCCACTAATCCATGGTCCAAAGAGTCTCATTTTGTTATGGGCTATTCAATTAGTTAAGGGACACTCATGAAGTACCCAACTAAGTTAGTCAGTTAGTAGGATTAGTTAATTTGCAAGCAAAGAGAAATGACAGGCGCAAGTATAAGCAAAAAGTAGTAGGAAGAACTTTTGTATTAATATCAATAACAATTGTACATTTGTTTTGGTTACACAAAAGAAAACACGAATACACCCCTCGGGGAGTAGGTAATGCTAGAGGACTAGCAATGGCACAACAACTCATGTGATGGTTGTGATAACTTTACAAAAGGGATACTTGAATGTAGAGGACACCTATGCACTACTCTAGGCAATTACCACCCCCTCTATAAGGCGAATGTTAAGCTTTTCAGCTAAATTTAATAGGAAACATCAAAATGTGAGATCAATCATAGTGGGCCTTCTTGAGGGCCAAATACTAATTAAGACGAAAATTGATCAACCCTCTAATTATGTTACAGTGCATGTCCAAACATGACCTTTATAGAGTCCCCAAGTTAAAATAAAGACACCCCTTGTTAGTAGATGAACCAGGTACTTGATGATCTCTACTTCATGCTACTCCAATGCATTGGTTAGTTCCCAACTGGCCTTAGCTTCCAGTAGGCCTTTCCACTTAACTAAGTACTTCGGTTGAAAGTGCTTCTATGAAGGTCTTGGAACTCTAAGATCTACTACAATGTATTCCACCTCATAATCTGGTTTGTGCTTCATATTTGTTGTAGACCTTGACATACTACCGTGAACCAAATCTTCTTAATCTACATAAAAAGGCTTCAAGTTGTTGACATGGAAGATTGGGTATAAGTGCTTTCAATCAGCAGGCAATTCAAGTTAATATGCAACTTTGCTAACTCTTTTTGTGACTTTGAACAAGCCCTCATACTTGTGAACTAACTTCTTGTTCAACTACCTAAAAAAATCTCATGCTATTTGATTAAAGTTTTAGATAGACTTAATCACGTACTTGGAAAGAAGCCAGCCTTCTCCTTAATCTGCCCACTTCACCATTTTGTTGAAAGCTTTTTCAATGCTTGAACAATTTTACATGTCTTCTGCTAGTCCTTGGCAAATTGATATGCTTTGAGATTGCTCCCTATATTGCCCATATCAACTGTGTGAGGTGTAAGTAGTTGTTGGCCCTTCACTAACTCAAAAGGGCTCCTCAAGGCCAAAGAACAAAACTGCAAGTTGAAGAAGAACTTAGCAACATCCAACAGACTCACCCAATTCTTCTAATTGGCACTGACAAAATGCCTAAGATATTCTAAATGCATGTCATTAAATCTCTTTGCATTATGATCTGTTTGAGGATGGCAACTAGTTGAGAAGTTCAGATGAGATCCCAAAAGTCTAAAGAGCTTTATCCAAAACCACCCCATAAACCTAGAATATCTATCACCGATGATAGTCTAAGGAACGCCCCAATATTTCACCACATGTCATAGAAAAAGGTATTTTGTCTCTCTTTAGCACAAAAATATTTAGTAGTAGGGATGAAGGTGTCATATTTTGAGAATTGATCCACCACAATAATGATTGAACCATACTTTCCCAATTTTGGCAAAGCACTTATAAAGTTTATGGTTACACTCTCCCACGGACGTTGAGGAACTACTAATGTTTCTAAGAGCCCAAATGACCTAGCTCATTCCACCTTGTCCTATGGACAAGTGAGTCAAGTCTTAACATATTCATCCACATCATCTCTCATCGTCGACCAATAATGCCCACATTCCAATAGTGCCAAAGTGTGCTAACCACCTGGATAACCTGCCCACTAAGTGTTATGACATTCATGCATCAACTCTCTACAAAGTCCTCTAGTATGACGTACATAGAGACAACTCCTTTGTAACAAGCAACTTGTTTTTGATGTCAAATTATCCTATTTGACCCTCTTCCATTAATAGCCACAAAGTTTGAACTTGAGGATGTGTTGTAAGTGTTCTTGAATTCTATCATACAAGGTGGTCTAAAGCTTAGTAAAGTTCTTCTGAGCTTCAGCTAACAAAGTGGCGAGCTCTACTTTCCTGCTCAGAGCATTTGCAACTTGATTTGTTCGCCCTAATTTACGTTCCAGCACCATATTGAATTTTGATAGGAGGTCTTGCCATTGAGCTTTCTTCCTAGCAAGTTTCTTCTAAGTTAAGAAATGTGAGATAGCTACATTGCTTGTCTTTACCACAAACTTTGAAACCATCAAATAGTGTCTTCATGTTCAAAGACAATGAACCACTACCAACAATTCATTCTCTTGAACAGTATAACGATGTTTTGTCTTAGAAAATTTTTAACTCTCAAATGCTAGAGGATGTCCGTCCTATACTAGCACTCCACCAAGTACAAAATCTGAAGCATCTGTGTTCACCTCAAAAGGTCTGCTAAAATTTGGTAAAACAAGAACAATATCTTATGCCACTGATTGTATTAGATCATCGATGTTCTTTGGCATTCTTCTAACCAAACCCAAGGCTAGTCCTTCTTCAACGAGTTGGTTGAAGGCATTGCACACGCTAAATGTCCCTTATGAAGTTATGGTCGTAGTTCACCGAACCAAGGAATGACTGGACCTCTAACACATTTATTGGGATCTTCCATTCCTTGATGGCACAGGCCTTCGTCATGTCCATCTTCAATTTGCCATGACCGATTTAATGGCCCAAAAAAGCAATCGCCTTCTATATAAAAGAGCATTTCTCTTCCTTCATATAGAGGCGATTCTTTCACAACAACTCGAACACAATCTTCAAATGAGAAAGATGTTCTTCTAAAGTGGGCCTATAGATCACAATGTGGTCTAGGTACAACACCACCAACTTATCAAGGTGCTCGTGGAATATCTCATTCATCAAGGTATAAAACGTTATTGGGGCACTGTTTAATTCAAAAGGCATCACCAAATACTCGAACACACCATAGAAAGTTACACAAGTTGTCTTGGGTTCATCTTCTGTGGCAATTCGAACTTGATGTTAAGAAAACCATAAATCCAACTTTGTAAAGTAACGACTACACCCAATTAATCACAGGTTAACAATTAAAGAAATAGGATATTTGTTTCCAATAGTTACCCTGTTTAGTGCCTATAGTCTACACACATTTGAAGATTACCATCATGTTTCTTTTGGAATAGCATTGTTGCCCTATAAGGAGCCTTCGAGGGATGAATGAACCTTGCATCATTTTGTTCACTCAAATGCTTTTGTAGCTTGTAACACCCTGCTTCCCCTTCGTGGCCTATACCATCTAGTTTCCACTAACGTATAACCCTCAAATTAATAATATCAAAATCAAGATGCCATAGTCATGTGTGAATCAATCATCGTGGGCCACTCAAGAAGCGATGCGTCACTTTATCTATTTTGTTTCTCTTTTTATATCTTTTCACTGTCTTATATAGATTCCACATAAAACACTTTGAAATCTTTAAATGAAATAAATCAATATCATTATTTTTAAAAAAATCAATTTTAATATTCAATGGTTACAATGACCTTTGAACTTTTTCAAAAACAGTTGTAAACTAAAAAAGAAACTAGGGCCAACATGCCCAATTAAAACAATACTAGAAAAGAATATTGTAAAAATAATCTCTATTATCCATGCAACCTCTGATCTTTAGTTTCCTAAAATGTTAGAAAAAGGGTTGAGCTCAAGAGCCCAGTAGATCATCCCAAATATTTAAATCATTATTTCAATCATATAAAACATACATGTCAAACACTTTCCTGGATTAGGTGATTCAAACAATAACTTTTTGTCAATTGACGTTAAGACCAAAAGGAATCCACCTCAATGTTCCATAATCTTGGTAGAAAGGTCAATCCAAATGCTCAAACCCATCATCAATGAAGTAGCGTCAATCCAAATGCCTAGTTTACAATTTGGGAAGTAGGGTCAATCCAAACGCCTAGTTGCAATCAAGAAAATCAATAATTGGCAAGCTAGATTTGGGTAAGCATATTGAATTGGTTATAGAACAGGAAATAACATGTGAGCATCACATTATAGGCATGTTATTTCATATAGCATAGATCATGTTATCACACATATTATTTCAAACATGCATCGTCATTCATATAACTCAAAACATGCATATTCAAGGCATAACTTGTTCATTCAACTCAAACTACAACATGTATACAACATAGCATGCATATTCAATTCAAGATATATTCCTAGGCTAACAAGCATTACATGCATATATTACTTGAATCAAAATAATAAGTTAAAATTTAGAAATTATTTCCACCTTATAGCTTTAGTTGCTTCATGTCCTCGTAGTGCTATTTCATGCCTCTTTGAGCCTTCAACCTTAAAGAAAAAGATTCGATACATTATTTTTGATGATCATAGTGTTTCTAACATTCTTAAACCATACTCTAATGATTCCTATCTAATATGGCCTTCAATTGTGGAAGAAAATCATGTTAAATGGGTTTTACTGTAGTCTTGGTTTTGTGTACCGCAATAGGAGAAAGGATTAACGCGATAATTAGAACACATAAGTGGAAAACTAAAAGTGCAGATGCACTACCATGGTAACCAGAGGGGATTTGTGAAGCTGGCTTGCATTACTACGGTAGAGTACCACGGTAACCAAAGGATTTCTCAAAAAAATAGTGAAATTACCGTGGTATGGTACTATAGTAATCATAAGAAAATTTGTAGAAATATAGGAAAACGAAGGCATTACTGTGGTAACGGTGATCACTATCGCAAAAACTAGCATGAAAACATGATTTTTGTGTATGTTTCTCCCATCCCTTGTTCTCCTTCTCCCATCCATTGTTCTCCTACGAGCTTGACATCCTAACACTTCAAACTCTAGACCATAAATCATGAATTTGAGACCTAGATAGGGTCATTTTACCTTCTTTGATTTGTTGAATCCCTCGATTACTCCAACAAAATGTCCAGCTGTATGTTCTTGCTACTGTGATGCAAAATTCTAGGTTTTTCTCCTCCCTACTACTATGGTTGCTATGTGGAACAGCTAGGAATGAAAGAATGCCAAGAAGAAGGCTAAGAGAGCAAGAAGAAAGTGGTTTGCACGTGCTTAAGTGAGGACAATGGGGTGCTCATGTTGGATTTATATAGAGCTCAATTAGGATGAGTTTAGATGGGTTTAAGAAGTTCTTGGGTTGTTTTCTTGGTGGCAATCTTTCCTAAACTTTTTTCCTTTCTATTTAGCTTGTTTCCTGTGCACAAATATTAGTAAGTGACAAATTTAGAAATTTCCCCTGCACAAAAATATTAGTCCTTTTGAAAACTTTATAAAAAATGTTTTCGCGTAAGGCTTAATGTATTACTGCAGTAGTGAGAAAGCATTTTGGGTAGGAACACACTACCCCGGTTGTGCATTCCATTATGGCGGTAATCAAAACGTTGCTCAGTTGTAAATTTGTTTATTTCATCTCGATTTGCCCACCCCTTCATACATTTAGTTGTACATGTTTAGCACTGTTATTTTCATTGTTTTTTTCAAGGTTTAGTTTATTTATATTATTTTATTTAATTATCCAACAAAATTCCAAGGTATTACTTGCTCAACTAACTTTGGAGGTGCCATCCAATACTAAGGGCAAGCAGGTGGGCTTGCCTTAGGAATCTACTCAAATTTATGGTTAATAAGCCTTCATGGAGGGAACTCTTTTGGAAGTTCTTTAGGCAAGACATCATTGAAGTTTGCTCTCAACTTTACTACCACCTCTAGAATCAGTTGTGAAGCTTCTCTTCGGTCCTTACCCACCAAAGTGGCCACATACGTCTCCTCTCCTTTCTGAGCTTCTTTTCAACTATATGGCAAAAATCCTTTTGTCCTTTAGTTCCACTCTTGTCATTGGGATCATGCAAGAAAGATCGCATAGCATGCACAAGGTCTCAAGGTAAGACATCAATACAGCCTTTGCCTTGTGTAAGAACTTCATACCCAAAATCACCTTAAAATCATCAATTGGAATGGCCATGTAATTTGTCTTACTTGACCACTTGCCCAACTCCGTGGGTATAACCTTTGCAATGCCATGGATCAATCTTAAAGTAGAGTTAACTACTTCGATCTTGCTTGATTCTCCTTTTAATTTTAGTCCAATCATTTGGCTTCACCTTCAGCAATGAAGTGGTTTGTGGCTCTTACATCCACCATAGCCCAAGTAGCCTTTCCATTGATTTTACTTCAATGAACATCAACTCCTTTAGAAGTACCCTTCTGTTTCCCTAAAACTTGCCCTTTCAAGGCATTAAGCAACTACAGTGCAATCATCCTCAGTTATTTAGGTTCATTCCTCGCAGTTTAAGCATGAGATGTTCCCTCGGCTTGTAGGGCATTTAGAGAACTCTTTAAAGGGTAGATAATTATTCTATTAATATTTCAATGCCTTAGTCTCTAAGTGTGCAGTTGAGGTCGAGGCCACCGATGATTGCTTAGATGAGGAAACCCCTTTGTTAAAATAGTTCTTTGACTTGCAAGTGCTACCCTTATCCTTCCCTAATGATGGCTTGGTATTGTTTCCATCCAAAGGTTTGTTCTTCTCATTCAAGTTTAAGCTATAATTAGTCAATCATTCTATTGTAGCTTGATTGGACGCATAATTGTCATTGACTTGTTGCATTTGTACCTTCGTATCAACCCACAACTTTAATCCATCCAAGAAGAAGAACAACTTCTCTTTCTTAGTCATGTCTTGGACATCTAGCATCAGGGCTAAAAACTGCTTCACATAATCACGGATGCTACCTATGTGTTGGAGCCTTTGTAGTTTTTGCCTAGCTAGGAACTCCACATCTTTTGGAACAAATTGATGCTTGAGTTGCCTCTTAAGGGCTTCCCAAGTATCAATCTTAATTAATCCATTTTGGATGTCCCAATATCTGTTCCTCCACCATAGCTTGGCATCCTCAGTGAAGTACATTGTGGTGATGGATACTTTATACTACTTTGTCTAAAGTTTTACTGTGTTCAGATACTAATCAATATCAAAGAGAAAATTCTCTAGTTTTTTGGCATCTCAAGTCTTGCCATAATGCTTCGGTTTAGGTAGCTTTACTTTTCGCATGACCCTAGGTTCTCTTGGACCACTTGTCCCAACTAATCTCATGAGGACATTTATTTGTGCATTCACATGACTCTAGGTTCCTCACCCATGCCACTCTATTCGTTCAACTAGTCGTTTGATGGTTGCGATCGAATTCTGCACTTTGAGCAACTTGGTTCTCAAGTTCCTCCAAGTGCTTCCCTATTTGACTTGTTTTGTGTTGTGATTCTCTATTTACTTGTCTTTGACACCACTTGTCATGGGTTATTTGATCAGTTAAGGGGCATCCAAAAGGCACCTAGCTAAGTCAGTCATTTAAAAGGGTCAACCAATTTGCAAGCAAAGGGAAATAACAAGTACAAGTAAAGGCAACAAGTAATTGGAAAAACTTTTATATTAATATCAATGGCAATTGTGCATATGTATTTGTTACACGAAAGAAAGCACAAACACACCCTGAGGAGAGCACGTAACACTAGAGGACCACATACTAGTAATAACATGCAACCTATGTGACGGTTGTGATAGCTTTACAAAAAGAACACTTGAATCTAAGGTATACTTACATACTACTCTAGGTAACTACCACTCCCCTACAAGGTAGATGTTAAGCTCTCAGCTAAATCTAAAAAGAAAACATTAAAATGCGAGGTCAATCATACTAGGCTTCTCGAGGGCCAAATGAACTCTAATTGAGATGAAACTTGATAGGCTCTCTAGTTATGCTACAATGCATGGCTAGACATGACTGTTGCAATTTGGCATGTATGTGGGAGCCCATACATGATTCTCATTAGCCATAAAGAGATAGACAAAGATCATCCAAAACTTATAAAAGAAAGGGTGAGAAGTTGAGTACCTATACACTTTCATTTCCATAAAAGTCCAAGTACTCAGCTTTTAGAAGCTTTGATGCTCTTCCCAACCCCTTGTATGATCCAATCAATGGGGGAAGGCATGGTTCTCAATCAAATCATCATCACCAGCTTCAAGGTCAACACATAACCTCAACCTCTAGTCACCCAACTATACTAGGTTTAAATTACCATAATCCCTCAGGTACAAGTATTAGAAACAAGTAGGGTACAATAGGGTAGGGTTGGGTCGAGTTTTGACCACCCAACCCATTTGACCCGACCCACTTGACCCGAAAATTCAGGTTGACTCGATTTTGTTGGGTGGGTTGGACCCCCTTTACTTTATTTTGGGTTTACAAAACTCAAAATAATAATTAATAATTTAAATATAAACAAATTTATAAAAAAAATACAAAAAACTTTTTCTTATTACTTCTCATTATTAATCACTAAAAGTGACTTAAAGAATTAAAAATTTTCTCAAATGGACAGCACTTCTCTTAGGCAAATTGCTTGAGAAAAAATGATGATGCAAGGGTTAAAGAAGAAAATAGCTTTTGGATAGATTGCCTTCTCTTTTGTTGTTTCTTTCTAACCATTGCGAGACTAAAAAAGAATAGAGAATGGTTGAGGAAACGTGAAGATAGGGCTTTTATATAAATATGTGCCCCATTCTTCTTTCGTCATATCCGATGTGGGACTAAAAGAATGAATACATTTTATTCATGGGTAATATGTTGTAGTTAATACTTATGCACAGTTGTTAAATAGCTCTAATATCTTATAATTATATATATATATATATATATATATATATATATATTAACTATGAAAAGTATAAAAACTCAAAATAATAGATTACTAAAAAGTATTAAGTTATAAAGTTACACTTTACAACACATTCTTTGTCATCATTTTGTTAATTTTTTTTTCATATATGTATAATAACTCACATACATAAGAGAAACTAATTAACCAATTCCATTAAATGAGTTTTATATATATATTTAAATGAGTTATATATATATATATTTAACATCTATTTTAATAGTATTTGAAATAAACCCAATCTATTTATAATGCACCAATTCATTCCCTACTTATTAGACATGTTTTATTATAATCTAT